>BROJ01000088.1:0-113187 GCA_026008555.1 Fistulifera pelliculosa | reverse complement strand
AGAAAATAGGACGAAATCCAATAGATAAGAACTTGCAAATAATCGATCGACGCGATCAAAATGACGCTCCGCATATGGCTGAACTCCTGCAAATCTCAGGAACATCATCCATCGCAGCAAGACGGTCAGCCCGGACATTTGTCACGATAGCCTTCAACGTAGTAAGGGCAACAAGTGAGTTTCTTGCCAATGTATTCCACTCCCGACAGTAACCAATCACACGCTTTAAATGTTCGGCATTCCACTGTGTTACTAGCGGTTTCAAAGATTCCATGCCACTTTTACCCTTCGAATGGTCCTGTTCGATCAATGTCGTTAATATTCTAAGGGCATGGTGAGGCTTGTCTCGTTCGAGTGATATATGAAGAGCCTCTTTGAATTCATTTTGACGCATGTGATTAGCGAGCTTCTGATCGAGAAGTATGGCTTCTTTTCCTCCGCCATCTTGGCCTTTACGACATCCTTAGTCGTGTCGTCCCATACGACCAGATTTGAGTCCGCTCCACCCGACACAAGTGTTTTCCCATGTGGAAGAAGGTCAAGGGCCCATATCTTATCATTATGACGGCTCAAAGTAGTTTCGCATTCGTTTGTTCTGATTGTCCAAAGCTTCAGCAGACCGTCTGCTCCTGATGAGACAAGCTGTAAACCACCGCTGAGAAAGCGCACCCTCAGTACGCTCGCAACATGACCTTGGAAAGTTCTGACGCAACTAAAATCGCCAAGCGACCAAAGTTTGATCGTTTTATCTCCGCTCGCGGTAGCAATCACTCTATCGTAGGGGAAAACTGACAATCCCAAACTCCCCTGCGATGCCCTTTCAGTGTAGCAACCAATGACAAGTCCGTGCTGCGCCAGATCTTTGCAGTCTTATCCTGAGAACCAGTGGCTATATAAGAATCGTTTGGCGCCACAGAAACAGTATTAATATCTTTGTCATGTGCACGAGTACTGAGAAAAGCATGTAGTGAAGTTTCTTCTCCATTAAAAGCCAGTTCATCAAAATCAGCGCATCCTGGAAGATTCCATCGTTTCAAAGTCTTGTCTGCACTCACGGAAACAATGAATGCACCTCCGCCATTAATCGATGCTTTTCCGCGCACTTGATAACGTCCATTTTTTTGCGAAAACGCCACTGCGCCAATGGCTTCGGTGTGCCCAGTAGCAACAGCGACAGACGTTTGTCGTTCTGTATGCCAGATCCGAATCTGCTTGTCCTTCCCGCAAGTAGCCAGGTATCTTCCGCAAGGACTTGCGTCTACACACAAGACAACTGCTGTGTGTCGATCCAAAACATCACAAGAAAATGTGTTCAGATCGAAAATACGGACTTGAGCACTGTTTGTCGCCACTAAGATACGATTTGGGGTTCCGTCAGTAGGGGACGGTATCACCTTTAGATCCAATATTTCATCGTTATGGCCAACAATGGTTCGTTCCGTTTTGGGTGGATCTCCTTTTGGTCCATGGAAAGAAATGTCAGGTTGTGTTCTGCGTCTGTGGCAACCAGTTGCTGTTGAGCCAGAAACTGTTCCGACGATCTGTCGGAAAGCATACCATGCACATCATACACTAGATTAGTGTAGCCGCCCCTCTTTTCGCCAAACATCCCATTTTCACTTTGCTCCGTCAACTTCTCTAGGCGAGGGTCTGAATCTGAAAGATCCGCTTTCCACAAGTGCACTCGTCCTTTCCCACCCGCCGTTGCAACAACGAGATCGTTGTTCTCATTGCTCGGAAAAATCACCATCCTTCCACTTGCTCGTACAGAGGCAGTGTATGAACGCGTTCGTAAGCATAAGCGACCTCGCCTTGTTTCTTCTTTTTTAGCCTTGATTTCCTTGACGCGCCACAAATTGATGACGGCATCACGACCCGTAGAAACAAAGAACCCCCACCACGAACCCATTGCATGCAATTGACAGCAGCCACATGATCGCGTAGCACCATCACATCGTCAGCATTCCGCAAATTATGAATGGAAATACTGCCATCATCACGAGCTACGGCAATCTGTAACGTGGTCACATCGTCCAACCATTGAATAGACGAGACCGAGAGAGTACCACTACCACCACCTTCGTACCCTGCCGCCAAGGGACGAAAGCTATGCGTCACGAACGGTGTTCCTCGAACATCCCAAATTCGAACACTGCCGTCGACCGAAGCGGTCGCAAGGAAAATATTCGAGCGATGGAATTCCATGGCAGTGACGGGAAGCGTGTGGCCGGATTTTCCCCACGTCTTGTGCAATTGAATGAGACGACGTGATGATCCACTATTGGTCAGCGAGTACTGTCGAAGAATGGAATTGTGCGAACAGGTGACAATCATCTTGTCGTTCCACGAAAGACAAAAGGCCGTCACAGCATCGGCATCCATGCCTTCGTCATCGTCATCGTCCTCATTGAACTCATTGTTTGCATCCGCCTCCCCGCGAACGGAATCCAAGCGAATACCGCGTGTCGCATCGACTAACACAACATCCCCGTTGACAGGAAGCAATAGAAACGGTACAGGAGAAGCATCGTTATCATCGTCCGTGTTTTTGATGACACGAGAACGCCCAAGCGCGATTTTCCCTCCGGTATAAATGGGAGTGTGAGCCGTACGAACGGACCAAGACTTGGACAATGTCGGAGCTTGTTTTCATTGTTATTGATATTTTCTTGCGCTCTTGTTGCGGCGTGCAGAGCAACAGTTGTTGGCTCATCTTCTTCCACTGCATCCTCATCGTCGTCGCTTTCTTCCGAAGAAGACGACCTTGTCGTCTCATTTTCGTCGATCTGCTTTTGATCTTTCTCCGAAGAACTCGACGAAGAAGTCGAGTCTGAAACTGAGGAAGGCATGTTGAATCGAGAATATGAAAACGATTCTTTGTTGATTGGAATGGCAATGGCTCCTTTCGCTTTCGGTTGTCTCCTTTTGTGCAAAATAAAATTTCCAAGTTTTGTGGAAGCCGGTTGGTGGTGAATGAGTCCTGTATCTTTTATTCGTGATTCCTGAGTCGTCCCCTACGGATTCCAAATTCCTTTTGCTAGGTTTGTCGTTTGTCTCATTGGATGTCTTAGTGGTAGTAAAACTACCGGTATCTTTAGCTCGTTTGTAGTAAGGTTTTACCCCACCGCTTGTCCGTCGTCCTTCACCTTTTGACTGAACGTTTCAGGTTTTCTGTGTCAGAGGATGGTGACGGCCGCAAGATGACGATGATCCGAAAAGATCGGCTTGTCTCCTCCCAATAAAAGACACTTGCCCTAAAACAAAATACTGCTTATAATAATACCAACGATAATCATCATCATTATCGAGAATGCGCTCTTTCTTATTCTTCACCGCCGTATTAGCAACAACGAATGCATTTTCGTTGTCAAATGAAATTCGTGCCGTCGATCGAAGGGCATTCTTGGGAGCCGCGGCGCTGATTGCTGTCGCTGCTCCAGCCGTGGCGATTGACGATCTCGCGATGCCGACCGCCGAAGAAAGTCGTCTCTCCGATGAGGTACGTTTCTAATAGCAGTTTGATGTGGAAGAATCCCCGGTAACTCGACTCTTTTAGCAGGAGACATTTTCAGTTTCATTTCCTCTGATTTGTCACTTGCATTCATTTTTTGACCCGGGGAATATTGACTACCGTCTAAGCTGAGACCTTTTCGTTCCATAAAAGCGTTCTCTATCCCAAGCCGGTGATATCTCACACAAATTGTTCATATTTGTTCAATAGGAAAAAATGAAAGAACGATTACGACTCAAGGCCGAATTGCAAAAGAAGGCCAGTCAACCCAAGAACTTCGCCGAAAGCTTGAAAGGAGAAAAGACGAAACAGCAAGAATTGCAAGGCATGTCGAAAGAAGAACGTCGCAATCGACTTTGTGAAGAGCTTGGGCGTGGTTGCTAAAGAGAAACGAGCGGGGACATCGTCGTTAAAAAAATAATACAACAGCAAGCAACAACATGCTAGCGTTGCAAAAGTAATAAAACTGATTAAACAATCTACGCAGCTTCAATATAGGATACTTTGGCTTCGACTACTTGCTATTCAAACTAGCCTACATGACATCCGACTCATCGACACCACCCGAAATCACGGCCGCAATGTCTTGACTCCGCATAAAACTGTACTTTCTTCCATCCGTCGTTTCTTCATCTTTCGGTCCGATTCCCAAGGATTCTTGGCAACCACAACATCGCCAATTTGAACATTCGGCATGGGCGCAATCAATCCATTCTCTTCTTCTCGACCCGGCCCCATGGCGATGACGCGACACAAATGCAAGCGCGGCAAATCTTCATTCGGAAGAAAGAGTCCCGAATCCAGTTTCGGTCTCCCTTGAATGCGCTCTACGAGAAACATATCGTAATGACATTCCCATTGATCGACATTGTCGTTGACAATCAAGCGCCCGACACCGGCGCCTCCTTTCATTTCCGTTTTAAAGCGCGACGACGATAACGCGTGTGTCGTTGGGAACAGCGATAGTGCGAGTGTTAGAAGGAAGGAGAAGCGAGTCATGGTGGTAAATGTGATTCGTTCTGGAAGGAAGATTGCTATGATTGACCCGATGAACGTTGATGGCTTTTCTCCATCGTCACCAACGCTAAAACATCAAAAATCGAAACGGGTACGTTGGTCGTAGGCGTTCCACGTGTAGGCCGTTCGTAGAGACGAACCAAGACAGGTTTATCGTCTGTCCCATGTCCGCCTACGGTTGTAAAGAGCTATGACTAGAGTAAGTGACGGTTCCTAGTCTCTAAGTCTAAGTGATGAAGGCTCGGGGTGGAACACCGCCCACGTTGGTCACTCTCCATCGCTGCTTCGTTAGGTTTTGGTATCTGAAACATATACTCGTCCGTGTGATGCCCATTCACGCGACGTATGTTCCTTTCCTGTTGTATGCAATCCAAGAGCGTGTTCATATCGAGCGGTGCATACTTTCGTACGGAAACTATGGTGGTTAGGGAGGCTACCGGCGTTTTAAAGTCTTGTGCATGAGATATTTGAATACTAGAATGGCGCGAGCCTCATCCTCCAACATGGACATGTTGGTTCGCATAGCAGCATATCTGATCTGGCTTCCAGCGCAACCAGATGCCTTCGTCGCCAGGCCAACTCGGATCTCTTGGCGCGAATTCTTTTCCTGAGGTCCAAGAAATATTCGGGCGGTGCTTTTCCATCATGACGATCATACCCGCATCGATGCCGTAGTACTTCACTTCTTCCTTGACAGCAAAGTGACTTACCCAAGGCGGTGGGAGAAATTTATTCGTGCGCAAGTACTCGAGTACATACTCAAAGAGGTGACCGTTGCGATCAATAAAGATGGGCTCCTCCGCGTTTCCATTGTTGAAATGATCCGATACTATGCTGGCTAAACGGGAGCCCGGATGGCGCTCGAGAGTGGTGCTTGTTAATTTATAGGGTGTTCCACCTACGTCCAGCTGCACAATCCTTGCTTTGTGTCTCATTTCGGTCGTCGGTTACGGCGGCGGTGGCGTTGTGTTATTCACATTGTTTCGCGAGGGTAAACGACGCCACGCGAGTCGTTTGGATGGTTCGGCCGACATGACGGCGAGAAATGAAAACGTTTCGTATCCTTATTATGATTGTTGTTACTTCAAAATCGGATTTATGATCGGCGGCTGCCAATATCTTATCCGAGATCGGCCTCGAGTTGATCTGTTGCAGCATCTCACACGTTTGATTGGCTTGTCTTGTGTATGTCTAAAAACAGGAAGTATTGGGCCCGTGGCGCAGGACCGTCAGCCCCTAAGCGGTCACAGGACTATTGAAAAGGATGCTTTTGTTTTTAGATAAAGTGGGATGCAGTCCTGTTTGGAAAGAATAGCATCGGCAGAAAGTTGTGCCGACGTGCAGATGTCAATTCATTTTGTATTTGTTCCTTCCAAAATCTTCAAACCAGGAACCGAGCAACGGACGGACGAACGTAGAAACGATTGCTTGCGTCTGGCCGACAATGCGTCAGGTGATTTGCTGTCCGCAACCAAAAAAAACAAAAAAACGATTGCGAGCACCCAAAAATAATGATTGTATTTTTTGTCCATCAGTTATCGACAAATCACCAACAAACTACTCACAAACTACTCAACTAAATAACAATTTATAATTAACAGTAAAAAATGAGCGACGACGAAGAATTGTACGATGAATTTGGGAATTACATTGGCCCGGAACTCGATTCTTCGGACGACGACGAAGACAGCGTCCTCCGGCAGCGCCCGACGATGCTTCTGAAGTCTCGCATGAGGATGCCTCCATGAAAGACGGCATATTAGTTTCAAGAGAAGACAACACTACATACGTAGCAGAACCGCTGAATGCAATCGTCCTTCACGAAGACAAGGAACATTATGCGTCGGCGGAACAAATTTACGGAGAACAAGTCCGCACGGCCGTCTTGGACGAAGACGCCATGGACATTGAGACGCCCATTATGGAAACCGAAACCAAAAAAGTACTGCACGTACAGGGAATTGAATATGAATGGAATTATTCGGATGATTATTTGGGAGCGCAATTTCTCAATGAAACGACGCGCAATCGTCGAGCGATTGCCATTGTAGGCATTTGCATCACGGAAAGACGTCCTTAGTCGATCTTATTCTCGAACCGACCTTGCAATCGGGAACGTGGGGACCCCGGGCATCACTCGATGTTCCCAAAGGAGGAGGACCTCGTTATACGGATACCTTGCAAACGGAGCACGATAGACAAATGAGTTTGGTGAGTACGCCGCTCACTACGCTATTGACCGACACGCGCGGCAAATCCTTTTGTGTCACCATGATGGATACACCGGGGCATCCTAATTTTCACGATGAAGCCGTCGCTGCCATGCGAGCCGTCGATGCGGCCTGTGTCGTTGTGGATGTCGTGGAAGGAATGATGATGCACACGGAAATGGTTGTCCGACAGGCAATTGCCGAAGGAATACCCCTCATGCTCGTGTTGACCAAAATGGATCGACTCATTGTCGAATTGAAGCTGCCACCGAGGGATGCGTATTTCAAATTGCAGCATTTGATTGACGAATTCAATGAACTCGTGGGTCGGGCTTCGCGGGGACGGTATCCCAAGATATCTCCTGAAAGGGGAAATGTCGCGTTTTCGTCCGCGCAACATGGTTGGATGTTTACGCTGCAGAGCTTTGCGCAAGTGTATTTGGAGCATCAATCGAATGACGATGGATTGGGACAGAATCTGTCCATCCAAGACTTTGCGCTTCGCTTGTGGGGTGATGCCTATTTGGACCCCGAGACGGGTCGTTTTCAGCAATCTCCACGCGATTGTACAACCAAGGTGGAACGCACCTTTGTAACGTTTGTGCTCGAGCCGATATATAAAATATACAGTGCTTGTTTGGGAGAACGTGAAGCCGATGTCAATGCACTGTTGCGCTCGTTGGGGGTCTTGTTGAAGAAAGATCAGCTTCGGTCCAGTGCTCGTCCCCTTCTCCGAGCTGCCCTGTCTCAGTTTCTTCAAACGGCGCAACACGGGTTTGTCGATATGATTATCCAACATGCTCCGCATCCTTCCGCCGCAGCCGCTGGGAAAGTCGCTCGAAACTATACCGGTCCTGTGGTCAATGAGAATGACGAGGACGACGACGATGATAAATACGTCAAACTCTACCAAGCGATGAAAGATTGCGATCCGAAGGGTCCCTTGGTCATGCATGCAGTTAAAAGCTATGCTTCCGCAGATGGGCAGTCCTTTTGGACATTGGCGCGGATTTATTCAGGCACGGTCCGACCTGCCACGCCTGTCCAAGTTTTAGGAGAGTCTTATTCGCCAGAGGACGACGATGAAGATACAGCAAAATGCACTATTCAAGGTGTTGCTATCCCCGTGGTCGATTTCACACCCATGTGAGCGTAGCGACTGCTGGAAATTGGGTGCTACTCGAAGGTATCGATGCCCATATTGCCAAAACAGCCACGATCGTCGACGAATCGTTTTCGAGTGTCGCCCACATCTTCAAACCGCTATCCTTCCCGCAAGTAGGCGGTGAAGCCGTCATGAAGCTTTCGATAGAGCCGTTGAATCCTGCTGAGTTACCGAAAATGGTGGAGGGTCTTCGACGAGTGTCCAAGGCATATCCCATGGCTAGAACCAAGGTCGAAGAGAGCGGAGAGCACGTCGTACTGGGGAATGGAGAATTGTACATGGATTGCATGATGCATGACCTAAGACATGTTTACTGGGACACTGAAGTTAAAATTGCGGATCCCATGGTTGCTTTTCGTGAAACCGTCGTGGAGACTAGTGCGCTCAAATGTTCTGCCGAAACGTCGAATAAAAGAATCGACTTTCCTTGATTTCAGAACCACTGGATGAAGGACTTGCCGAGCAACTGGAAGCCGGGAAAGTCAACGTGGAATGGGAGCCGAAAAAGTTTGCCAAGTTTTTTCAGACGCAGTACAACTGGGACTTGCTTTCTTCTCGGTCAGTTTGGGCCTTTGGAGATTCTCCCACCCGCGGAACCAATATTCTTATGGACGACACACTTCCCAGCGAAGTGGACAAGTCGTTACTGAATTCTTGCAAATCAAGCATAGTGCAAGGGTTTCAATGGGCAACGAGAGAAGGTCCTCTTTGCGAAGAGCCAGTGCGTGGCACCAAAGTCAAAATATTGGACGCTTTGCTGGCCGACAAGCCCATTTTCCGAGGAGGTGGTCAGATGATTCCCACCGCAAGGCGTACCGTACATGCGGCTCTACTGACCGCGAGCCCGCGACTTTGGAGCCCGTGTTGCGTTTGGATATTCAGTGCCCCGGCGCGCTTGTAAGCAATTTGCAGTCCTTGCTCAGCCGAAGACGAGGTCATATCGTGCAAGATCGACCTATATCTGGAACCACATCTTACAGCGTGAAGGGTTTCCTTCCAATGTTGGATAGTTTCGGCTTTGAGACAGATCTACGAACGTTTACGCAAGGACAAGCCATGGTGTATTCTGTCTTTGATCACTGGTCTGTCGTTCCTGGCGATCCACTGGACAAGAGTATTTTGCTTCACCCACTGGAACCAAGTCCTCCACCGCACCTGGCGCGTGAACTACTCATCAAGACACGCAGACGAAAGGGTCTTTCGGAAGATGTTTCCATGAGCAAATTTCTCGACGATGATATGCGAGCTCAATTGCAAGCTTTGCACGAACAAGATAGTATGGAATGAAAATAATGAACTCTTTAAGTGATTTTTTCTTTGTGCGATTTGGGTAGTCTGTTATGTAGCGACATCAATACACGTGATTCTATTCTTTACACTAATTCTTGTTTTATTAGGCAAATTCCTTTTGCGCTGTAATAACAATCTGACCGAGCCACAGCACTTGTAATAGAGACAAGCCAGAAAGAGCCACGAGAAAAAAGTACAGCCAAAACTTGCGTCGCTTCATTTGTGGATCATCCTTTTGACCCAATGCTCGCCATACATCTTTGCAAAAGTAGTAAGAAACGTACGGCCACACGATGCATCGGCAAATCAGAAATAGAATGACAAAGACTACCCCGCAATCATCTTGATCAAGGGAAATTCCTCCGCCAGCCCCGGAACGCCCAACTCGACATCAAAATTGACCAAACAACACAAGACAACTGTTGACACTTCGGACAAGCCGAAAAGAAGGGCGCATAAAACAAGCCCGTTTCACTCGACAGACACCCATAGGCCGACAACAGACTCAATAAGTGATGAAAAATCAATTCCGGCTTGTCCTTCCACAGAATTGAATCGATCAAATCTTTGATTTGGTAGTAACAGAAATAGAGCGCTACTCGGTAACTGGCAGGATAGTACGCACACAGTCGTTGCGTGTAATCGAGTGATTTTGGACTGTGCTGCGACGGAATAGCACTCCAACCCGCCATGGCCACAATCACACAACACAATGCATCCACACCGACATAACGAGCAATGATTTGTCGATGCAGTGTCGTTTGGAATAGAACATGCGGATGCCACGTCAACAAGTAGTTGAGACAGCGTTCACTGGTCGTCAAAAGGCCAAAAGACGACACCGGTGAGAATCCGAGACGGCTGATTTGGTCGTTTCTCAAAAGCGGCTTGTGTGAACAGTAAGCGTGCTGAATTCGAAGCAGTAGTAGTGCCCATGGTGTTGATTCATTCGCAGTTATATTCTCCTGAAAGGGAAGATTGATTCAATCGAAGAATCAATCAATGTGGTCGCCCTTTTCCGAAACGAATGACCCGGATGCCAATCAAAGGAGTCGTGCCAATTCATTCACGAGGACATCCGTATCTTTTCTGCCGGAAGCGCGGCGTGCGCTCATGTACTTGATTCGCGACATGAATTGTTTTTCGTTACACTTCAGCGGTAGAGTAGCTGAACTACGATAACACGAAAAAGTACACCGCAAGACGCGCAGAAGGAGAAGAAAACGATTGATTTGGATGGCGCTTCCTTTTGTTTCGTCTTGTTGAAAACACAACCTTCGCGTTCAGCAGTCATAACATCACAGGACAGAGGGCCGGCCAATAAGAATACTAACGCTACAATCAACAATCATGCTCGCATTACGCTCTTCCTTGAAATCAAGAAATGCTGTCATTTCCGCCGCAGTCGGCGCCGTCCGCAATCTCAACGTGCACGAATACGTGTCGATGGAGATTATGCAAGCGCACGGCATCAAGACGCCCAATTGCAGTGTTGCGAGCACTCCGGAAGAAGCCGAACAGATCTTTTGCACAAGTTGAACAAGCGTGAGTCGATAGTGATTGTAGTTGTAGTTGTATTACTGTTAGTTGTAGTGTCCTTCGTCCTTGCTTCTCAACTCTCTCTCTCTCCTCGACAGCCGGCGCACCCCTCAAAGACATTGTCATTAAAGCCCAAGTTCTTTCCGGCGGCCGCGGTCTAGGCTCCTTCAAAAGCGGATTCAAAGGCGGCGTACACATGGTCACCAAAGCGGGTCAGGCGCGTGATTTCGCCAAGAGCATGCTGGGAGAAGAACTCGTCACCAAACAGGCACCGAACGGAATCATTTGCAACAAAGTACTGCTCATGGAACGCATGTACATGCGGAATGAAATGTATCTCAGTATTCTCATGGATCGGGCGAGTCAGGGGCCGCTCATGGTGGCCAGTCCGCGGGGTGGGACGTCGATTGAAGATGTGGCGGCGACCAATCCGGAAGTGATCTTTACGCAGCCCATTGATATTACCGTGGGATTGACCGATGAACAAGCCAATCGCATGGCGGGAATCTCGGTTTGGAGCCGGCTTCGGAAGGATTCAATCAGGCGGTCACGTTGATGAAGAATTTGTACAATATGTTCATTGCTTGCGATTGCACCCAAGTCGAAGTCAATCCGCTGGCCGAGACGCCCGAGGGCGACATTGTCGTTTGCGACGCCAAGGTCAACTTTGATGACAATGCTGAGTTTCGTCAAACGGGCATCTTTGCTCGACGTGATACGACGCAAGAGGATCCTCGTGAAGTCGCGGCGAGTGAGTATGATTTGAATTACATTGGTCTCGACGGAAACATTGGTTGCATGGTCAACGGGGCCGGTTTGGCCATGTCCACCATGGATATTATTCAACTCAAGGGCGGATCCCCGGCCAATTTTTTAGATGTCGGTGGTGGTGCTTCGGAACAGCAAGTACAAAAAGCGTTTGAAATTCTCAATGCCGATCCCAAAGTCAAGGCGATTTTGGTCAATATCTTTGGTGGCATTATGCGCTGTGATGTCATTGCCAATGGGATCTTGAATGCAGTCAAGGAAATTGGTATTAGCAAGCCGATTGTCATTCGCTTGCAGGAACCAATGTGGACAAGGCCAAGACGTTGATTGAAGGATCGCCGTACCGCATGATTTTGGCGGATGATTTGGAGTCGGCGGCCGAAAAGGCAGTGGGAGTTGCCGAAATTGTGGCGCAAGCGGAAAAGATTGAAGTGGACGTCAAATTTGAAGGTTTCAATAATTTGTAAACATCATAGAAAAATATTTAAATGAAGTAACTAAATTCGAGTTACGAACGTTCTAGGTGTAAACCGCTGAGGATCTGAGGCGTCATGCTGTTTCGACATTCATCTCATTAAAAGATGAACGACTTTCGCAAATGAAATACGAGTATGCAAATGTCATTTTATTGGGAGACAAAAGTCACTTTCAAGATAGATTGACCAACTTTCATTTCAACACCATCATCCAACGCACACTGCACATCCACTGCAATGTCCTCATCGCGAATCATTGTTCCGTTGGATGAACCCGTATCCGTGAAATAGAATTTTCCGTTTTCGACCGTAAATTTACCGTGTGTGGTCGACACCTCCAAATCATTGAAAAGAGAAACCCCGTTTTGCTTGAACTTCTTTCCTTGGATCGACCCAAGAGGCACGGTTTGTTGGGTTTGGGAGTGACGAAAAGGTTGCGCCAGCATGCACTCCGGAAATAATATCAATTTTCAGCGTGTCTTTGGCTTGTAAAATGTCAGCTTTTTTGACGCTGGTGCTTTTATCGACAGCCTCTTTTGAGTAATTATTGTTGTGATTCTCGCAGTTTTCCATCAATTGTTCATGACATTTGTACAGTTCACGAGTGCCATCGTCCAGCTCCTGTCGCAATACTGTCAAGGCCATTTCGGCTTTCTTGTCAGTCTTTGCCAGTGCTTGTTGCAACACAAAATTCAAGGCTTCCTCGACGGTCGATTTGCCGGTTGGGAATGGAGCTGTTTTTTACACAGAAAATGGTCAGGTGAGAAGGCGTAAACGAACGAAATGCGTCACAGGCGCAAACATGCACTTACCAGTATCAAGAAAGGTGGAAGTCATTGTGATAGATGTAGATTGTGAGTAGCTGAAACGATCGTTTGATTTCAATAGACGATGATGGCGACAAGACGAACAACAAATGAAAAGAATGTGAAGGGCTGTCGATTTTCCTTGAGCGTTTGGAGTACATGTTATGTATAAAACGTCAAGGAGCAATTCCTCATATACAACTTCGTATATATATCTCAAGAGATAAACGCCTGCACGCCCACCACTATTCATAACTATGTACGAAGGACATGTGACATAGAAACCAACACTCCCCTCTTTTCGATAAAGATCCACTCCACCCTTTTCTGCACTGCACCGACCACCGACAAAAAAAAAACCACCGTCTTGATGAGAAAAGATCATCGACTTTGCCGCATCCTTTTGAATCTTGGATGTACCATACAAACACGTCAATACACATAACACATCTTATCAATCAGCAAAACAAATAATGAATCACGCCGTCAGCAACGCCACAGCCGCATTCTCGTACAGCATTGTCTGGACACCGCTTCCTCTCATCACTTGGATATTTCCTTTCATCGGGCATACTGGTATTGCCGACTCGAGAGGATTATTTCGGACTTTCAAGGGCCTTATTTTGTGGGAGACCGAGGGCACATGGCGTTTGGTGCACCGACCAGAGTATTGAAAATTCGCTTTATTGAAGACGAGGAGGACGATTCCGAATTTTGTCATTCATCGCAATGGGACGAAGCGATTCAAGAAGCGAACACCGTTTACCGCGGACGACTGCACAATTTATTTTGCGACAATTGTCACTCTCATGTTGCTTATGCACTGAATCGCATGTCGGTAAAAGCTTATGGTGTAGAAAAGTGGGACATGGTGAAAATTGCTGTACTCATGTTTGTTCGGGGACGATTTGTTTCGTGGGGTGCCATGTTGCAGAGTTGGGGTCCATTTCTAGTGCTACTGGCGCTTATTATATTTTGGAATAGTCGGGGAAGCAAGTAGCTACTTAGATTAAGATTTTGATTATTTTTCTGCTCCATTTTTTCGTCATTGCCTTGTACGAAAAGATCTCCTCCCTTGTCATCTTTCACAATTATTTCGATATTAATCAACAAGCAGTACACGAGTCCAAGAAGCAGGAACCCCGACATCAGCGACATGCGTAGCAGAGGCCACGACAGAGGCAAAGAAGTTAAAGGCTCCTGAAAAACCCACGAATGCCGATTGTGAAGCGACAGCATAAGCGCCGTTGTGCATAAGCAACCTTGGAACTCTCGTACAGAGTCATCAGCATATAGGTGAGTGACAGGGAGAAGCCACAGTTCAAGAGTTCTTGCAACATATGAATGTCTGCCGTGAGCTCCTGGAATTTGTTCTTGTCTTCGAGCCAGGTAAGTGAGGTCGCGTCAAATGGGAGCAAATTTATCAGAAGTCCCGAACGAAGACCGATCATCAAGGTCATCATGTTGAATGCCAGAACGATGCTCACGAATGACAACGCGCGTCGCTTTGACCAAAAGCGCTCTATGTGGCCGAAAAGCCACACGAAGCGCTCCATGCTTGCTGAAAGCAGCTTTGCCCATTTGGGAGGACTTCCAGATCCTTCTACCGCCGGATCTCGCATAGGTGAAGCAGCGCCAGATGTTGCATCCAATTCGCCTCCGCCTCTCCAGCGAGTGACAGGGTCCATGACACGCGAGAAGGAAAGTAAATAAATAATCATCGAAGCGTGGAAAACTTCGGGACCTTAAAACCTGGTGATTAAACTTGCTACTGGTACCATGAGAACACTTTCCGCTTCCGCTGGCAAAACATGCCGTGCTTCGGGGACAATTTTTCACTGGATCATTTCCGTTGCTACTGGCGCTAATATTTATTTTGAAATTGACGGACTGCATGAATCGCTACGGAAACTATAGTCTTTGTCAATTTCCCTATTCCATCGCTTCTTGTTCTCCTTCTCCTCGCGCGTCAGGATAACATCGAGATCGGTAAAGGCTCTCCAGCACCAATACACGGATAAAAACAGAGAGGACCCGAAATGAGCGCCATGGACCGCAGCGGCCAAACATAACTGTCCCACGTCACCACCCACCATCGCCGAAGCATAGCAAAGTAATTCGGATAAAACGACAAATGCCGATTGTAAAACGACAGCATGAGCGCCACTGTAGAAAAGATAGAGCATGCAATAAAATTGTTCAAAGAATTGACTTCGTACTCGTTTCCATTGTCGGCAGGGCGTGCATGAGTGCTATGGACATGAGCCAGTTCAAGAGGCCTTGCAGGAAACTAATGCGTGCTGTGAGATACTCAAATTCAAAATTGCCTTGAAACCACACCAGTGGTATCGTGTCATGCCCGGCACTGAGTTCCATGATTTCCAAGCGACGACCGAGCAGCATGGTCCCCAAGACCGTCGTCACAAAGATGCACACGATTTGTAACGTGAAAGCCGTGACGAGCAAAAATCGCGTCAACTTTTGACCAAGCGCACAAGTTTTGTGTCGGAGGTTTGCAACGACAATTCTCCCGATTTTATATTTTCTTGAAGACTGCCCAAGACAGCGCCTGCTACCAAGGCCGCCGGGGCTCCCAAATTGGACGCCCAACCAAAGGTTTCGTCAACGACATCGGGTACGTTGCCTCCACCTCTTAACCGCGTGACAGTGACACGCGACTGAACCGCAAATCGAGCTGTCGCATTCGTCATGCTAAATGAGAATAAGAAGAAGAGGACAAGCACTTTCATAATATCATTTGTGAGGTCTATTATCTTGCCATGAATGGTGAAAGAAAGATGAAAAAGGAAAAAGATACCATTCGCAAAAACGCAGAAAAATCTTGGGAGGAAAACATACCATTGGGTACCGGTACGATCATGAACAGTTTCTGTTCACAATGGCCTCACACACTTCGCACAAAAGGCGGCCATGAGGAAAATGTTCGAACGACACACTCTTCCACAAGATAAATGAACCTGTTCCTTCTATTTTTTTAATAATAGACTTCATCATATGTACCTCATAACACAACAATATGACTATAGATAGAGACTCGAATTAACACCGCTATCATCAAGAGAAAAGTATGCTACAATACGCCGTGACAAGGAACATCTTTCCCGACAACTCGCGCTCGAGGAAGCCAACAAACTCCTACAATTGGCCGTTCCCACCGTTGCCATTCAAATGGGAGCTGTCATACCACCGCTCCTGCTCACTTCATTTATAGGCCGCACGTATGGCTCGGTCCATCTCGACGGATTTCTGCTGGCCAGTCTCACGGGAAATTTATTCACATTGTCCTTGTTGCAAGGACTCTTTTCGGCCGCAGATACACTATCACCGCAGGCATTTGGAGCCAACAATGAACGCGAAGTTGGATTACTGGCTATGCGTGGGTTCCTGGGAAGTTTGATGGTCATGGCACCCATCAATGCGGTTCTCATTAGTCACATGGGTCCATTATTGATTTATGTGGGCATTGACCCGGAAGTATCACAAAACGCGTGGCAGTGGTACCGGATTTATGTTCTTTATTGCCATTTTATGCTCTCTTTCAAGTGACTTGGAAGTTTCTCTCCGCACAGAGCGTGTTGATGCCATGTGTAGTGGCGGTGGGCGTCAGTAGTGTGTTTGTCATGCCTGTCGCACTCATTGTCTGGACAAACTCTGTGGGCTATCTAGGCACCGCTTGGGCCTTGGTCACATTCCAAGTCACGGAAGCAATGCTATTGTTGATATATGTCTGGTGGAAACAACCGCACCGACCCGAAACGTGGCCGGGGCTGGCGTGTTGGAGAGATGCTCTGGAGAAAAGCGCTTTTGGTCGTATATTGTAAGTCGAATTCAGAAAGTGTAGTGGCTCGAGTCAATTCGCGTTCTTGACTCATGCTACAATCAACTTTACTCATTTTCAAAGGCCCTCGGAGCCGGCGGAATTTTAGCGAGCTCGGAATGGATTTACTGGGAATTATTGACACTCATGATCGGCACTATTGGAGTTGATGCATTGTCCATACACGCCATTCCATCCTATGTCGTGATGGTCATATTCATGTTCCCGTTGGGATTGGGCATTGCGCTGGCCATTCGAATGGGTCATACGCTGCCGCACAGTGTATCGCGCACCCGAGAGCTCGCTTTTGGGTGCTGGTGCATCAATGCCGTGCTTTTCGCTGTCATGGCCGCTATTTTGTACATGCTGCGTCATTGGGTTTACCGTATTTTCACCAATGATCCCATCATTTTACAAGGAGCGGACGAAATCTGGCCCCATGTTTGCATGTTTCAGTTTGGAGTGTGCATGTTCGCCATAAACATTGGCCTAACTACGGGTCTCGGAATGCAGTGGACCCTGGGAGTTGTCACAATTTTCTTTTTGTGGGTTCTGGGATTGCCGTTGACCTGTTATCTCGCGATTGTGCGGGAGGAGGCTTGTTGGCGGCCTGGCGATGCGTGTGGCCACCCTATTTAGCCATTAACTTTGCACTCATGTTGGCCGTCTGGTGCAAGGATTGGGATGATATCGCTGCGCAAATTCGTTTGCGGGAAGAAATGAACGTCTTGTCTCCAGAAATCAATTCACTTGTGAGATCTAACCAGCTGCAAAATGAGAAGTTAGCTCAGGGCTATGGAGCAACTAAAATTTTGAGAGATACAGGTAGCACACTCGCTGAACCGCTACATACTAAGGTTATAGCTCGTGATGTTGTCGCATTGTGTTTCGTTCTCAGTCCTGTCTCATTCTCAGACACGCTCCACGTTGGCAACTCTACGACGGCAACGAACGGCAACGAAGGAACACACAATTCCGCCGACCACAAAATTCGATGTCGTGATTCGTCAACTTGACACTTGACAGCTTCACGTTTATGCCGATCAGCTTTCATTCGATCGCTTTGATTGCTTGGTTTAAAATCTTATACATTGAATTGAAAGACGTGCCCACTTGTTGAAAATGGGAAACCAGAATTCAAGTAAGTCGGCCCATGTCGGCGAAAACGTCACATTTTCTTTGTATGCAACTCACCTCGGCCATTTCCTTACGCCGCTCTGCTCGCTATCAGCGCTTTTCGGGATTTTCTCTCCGGCACCATCATGGCTGCAACGTCGGTTCCGCAATTGATTGCCTATGCCGAAACAGTTGGCTATGCCGGTTACCGAGGATTGGCGACTGCCGGTCCTCCGTTGGTGGCGTGGGGTTGGTGACTGGTAGCCCTTTATGAATGCAGGCGTCACCAGCATCACAGCCTTGATGGCAAAATCCGATTTGAACGGAGAACAATTTGTGCAAGAGCACGGGAAGAATCCTATGTTCTGTTGGTCGCCACGTATTCCTTGTGTATCGGTATCGCTTCTGTGTTTTTGGCTCTGGCCGGGTTTGGAAAACTGGCTCAACTAGTTCCTGTCTGTGTCCGTCGAGGGTTCAAATGGGGTTGTTCGATAGGAGTTCTCGTGGCAGCTATTCCCAACGGATTCTATTCCAATGGTGGAAGCGATCTCAAGCGATTGGTGGCCTCTTCGGATTTTATTCGAGACAACATTACGACACCGCTGCAGGAAATTTACCAGGCGCCATTAGCGTCACACAGTGCATCTATGCACTGACTCATCCATGGGAATGGGGAGTTGCACCAGCAGTCATGTTTATTTTGGGTACAGCCTTTGTGATGAAAGGTCCCAAGTATTTGCCGAAAGCTTTTCCTCCTGGGACGGAGGTTATTGTTGTAACGGCCCTGGCCACTCTTTTCAGTGTTTACACCAGTTATGAAGGTGCTGTGGTAGGAGAAATTCCTACCTTGGCTCCGGATACAGGCCTTTCTTTCTTGGGCGGAAAGATTCGGATACCGGTCGAGTTTATCAGCATTTCCGAACTAATTGGCAACATCCCCACGCTGGTCGGTCGATTTGGAGGCTCGTTCCTCATGCTCGCCTTGTCCAGTATCATATTTGCCGCAGTGAACTTTCTGTCAATTATGGGAATTGCATCAGAATTTGAAAGTGAGAATGGAATTGAATGGAGTGCAGAACGAGAAATGGTATCGCAAGGTGTCAGCTGCGGAATTGCTGCTGCCGTCGGTTCCGCTCCTGTTTCCGGCAGCTTGTCTCGCTCCCTGGTCTCTCGAATGACAGGAACTACCAGTCAATTAGCCTGTATCATTACAGCTCTGCAGTGGATTTATTTGCAGCCATACATGAGCATCATGAGCCCCACTCCCAAGGCCGCTCTAAGTGCAGTGATCGCGAGTGCAGTTGTACAAGGTGTTTGCGCTCCAAAAGATTTGTTGAAAATGAGTGGCGTCGACGCTCTGGTAGGATGGGGACTGGCTTCGCAACAGCTCTTTCGAGTCCAACACAAGGGTTCGCGGCCGGACTCGTGTTGTACGCAGCAACACTAGTTCTTCGACAAGGTGGAGACAGGAGAATGAAGGAGGATTAACTGGTGATGTGCCTTGTCATTACAACAAGTCATTACACCTTTTCGCTAGCTATTAAAGTATTTGTACTATCGACTTCCTCCACTGCCTTGATCTCTCGCGTATTATTCGAATTGAAGTCAAAACCAGATCGTGGTACAACAAGCTCCATGAGATCATCTGCAAATAACACACGCGCTCCATTCCTCCCGATTCTTCGGGTCGCTTCGGCAATTCGTGCTTTCACCGATGAAGTGTTTCGAATGGTTGGACTGTGATGGACCATAGCCAATACATGAGGATCTACTTCATTGACAAACATACCAGCCATGGCCGCAGATGAATGCCCTCCTCCTACAACTTTGAAGCCCGTGTCCTCTTCGGAGAGCGTCGCCTCGTGGAGTATCACGTCTGCACCACGGCATAAACTAGCCATAACCGGCGGCACAGCCATGCAGTCACCAAGGATAGCAAGCTTTCGTGGTCTACCTTTTTCGCCTATCATAACATCCTCCGGTTGGATCAAACGGCTTTCGTCATCGGATGATACAGGAAGCCCCACTTGAGCGATTTGTATTTGATGCTGGGTTTCAATCCTAACCTAGAGGCTTTCTCGCTGTCAATATTGATGGACTGAGTTTTTGGTTCTTCCACAACATAGCCCACGCTTTGAAGCTTAGGAGAGTGTTCAACTTCTGCTGCTGTAATATACAATCCACGGTACCGTGACGGATGAGTTCGGACGGCTTCTTCCCGTGTATTCACTTCCGGCGGTGTCATGATGGTCCAAGTACCATCGGCATTTCTTGGAATCGATTTTCGTGCAAGGCCACGGTGCCGGAACTCGGGAAAATTCTTGTGTATTCCAGGATGCCTCCATCGACATGAGCCTCCAATGAGTTCATACACTTCAACTCGGAGAAGCTTTAGCTCTGCCGAACTCAAACTTAAGGTCATTGCAATAAAATTGTGTATCCCGCAGGGCCATATATTTGAATAGTCTTTGCTTCTATTTGTTGCACCGAGGCTATGACTTGCAGAAACAGTAAGAGGCCTGGAAGCCCGAAGACATGATCTCCGTGGAGATGCGTTACTTATGATTTTGTGAGACGGAAAAGCTAGTAAAGAAAAGAAGTCTGATACAGGAAGGTCAAACTTACTGAATATCTTTTCAATTTCTCCCAAATTCACCGAAGAAAGCATGAGCTGACGTTGGACTCCATCTCCGGCATCAAACAGAAACGTTTTGCCTCCCATTCGTAACGCCGTAGATGTTTGACTGCGAAACGGCGACAGCGATGCGCCCGTTCCAAGAAAGGTAATGGTAAACCCCGAATCCAGATTCGCCAGATGATCGTCAGTACAACCGGACACGCGAACGTACGGCTTCAAATCAGGATGGATAACGACGCCAGCTTCATTAATGCTCTTTGTTCCGGGAACTCGAAACTCGGATACGACCTCGAGCGAAGAGCGAGAGTGTGCTGTGCAGAGGCCTTCGAATCATTCCTATCCGATTGTCACAAGTTAAATTCGAATTAAACGATAATTCATCATTAAATTGTCCGATAAAGCAAGATCGCGGTCTTCTTCTGGACCGAAGAGCACAAGCAAAGCGGTGCATATTTATTTAATGTTCCTGTAAAAGGCGTTTCCCTGAATCGGCCGAAACAATCTAACGCAATGCACGTGTGCTATGAAATAAGTCTACCGCGGAGGCCTAGCTACGTGAGAGCGAGTTTATGAGCCTGCTTTGTTAGCAAGAAGGACGACGCTCCGATTCATAAAGATAAACGCCATCATGGTCCTTCTTTCTTCTTTCATTGCGAGGTCGACGTCCACTGATTTTCTAATGTCGTACAGGTACCTCTGATCAGTTCACGAGTCAGGCATTCGTGCGTAGAGAACCATCTGTCATCCAGTCATCGGTCACTTTTGTTTGTCCGTTTTGTTTTCCGTGGATCATAATCGCAAATCGGCGCGCGCGAAATTACATAGCCATTGGTAACCGTAGCGACACGTAAAACCAACCGAACTCCGTCGAACACTTGGAGGCCACGTCGCGCAGCCGTTGCTTTTTTGTACCGGTTGCGCGAAAAACCCGCGTAAACATTTCTTCTCTCCTCTTCGCACGGTCACAACACAGCTCGCCGTTGCGTTGCTGCTGTGTGTGACTTGTTGTTTTCATTTGCTCTCTTTTAACAGGGCCACCATTGCCCTCTATTTATTACCTTCTCATTTTAAAACAAAAATGTGAGTTGTTGTAGTTAATGCGCAATGCGTTTCATTGATGAAAGTCAGTGAACTCTTCCATTGTTCGTTTTTTAGGGCGGTTCACGTTCACCGTCAGCAACCAGCGAAGGGACGGCGGCCAGGCGGGCAACGAAAATCGCTGTCCATTTCGATTTTCGCCTTTCGTTTTCAACAACATAGACTAGTCGGATTCATTCGTTCTGTAGCCGAGCTTTCTCGCTTTGATCTTATCGCTCACTCTCTGAATATTTATCCTTTGCTTCACAGTAAGGATTAAATCAAAGACAGCAAACTAGGGACAAGTCGGGGAAGTTTCACTCCTCTTTAGGAGTCTTCTGCTTTTCGCGTCCTTTCGGACCATTTTCGGAAATCGGCACCGAAATTGACAGCTTGTTATCTATATTATAGAAAATAACTACAGAGAAGAGTCTCGAAGCTGCCTTTGCTCTGCAACGAGTTGCATCGAAACTGGAAGACCGCCCTCTCTTTTTATGAATCAGACAATGGCAACTGTATCGACGATGAATCGACCTTCCCCGCCTGGTCGCCAAAATGGCACGGCCGCCCGACCTACACCCCTTCAAAACCCCGCCACCACCACCTATGCGCAAAGCGCTCCTCCCCGCCGCCGCCTCCTCCACAACCTAAGCGACCAGTGCCTGCGAATCACGAACAGGAACCCGTGATGAAGAAACGTCGCGGTTCTGTTTCGATAATGGCGCCGGTCGTCATGCGTGACGTGAATGTATTCGACAAGAAGCATCAAGTTGGGCAGGGAACGTATGGAAGTGTTTTGTCGGCCAAGACAAAGCACCAGAGAAATCGTCGCTCTGAAACGTATCAACACCGAACAAGAGGAGAATGGTTTCCCTATTACTGCGATCCGCGAAGTCAAAATCCTGAAAGCTCTTCGACATGTCAACATTGTCAACTTGAAGGAGATTGTTACCTCAAAGGGTGCGTTCATGCTGTTTGTGTGTTGATTGGCGGAAATAAAGTTTCGCGTGTTGTTGCGCTTTCTACGAAGCAGTACGCAGTTCTGTCCGCCTACAAAACGCAGTTATCTATCACAGGTCGTGCTCTTTTTTTGCTCGCTCTGTATACACCCTGCTACAGTGTTTGTGCTGTTGTTGTGCTCTTTGTGCTTGTTTGTCAAACAATCACAATTATTCTGACGTTTCTTTGCTTTTTCACCATTTTTTGTTTGGGTGTTGCGTTGGTGCCACTTTAGAACAAGGTGAAATTCCGAAGAACGTTTTCATGGTGTTTGAATACCTCGAGTATGATCTTACGGGAGTTTTGGAAACCCCGAGATCCGGTTTACTCAAGACCACATAAAGTCATGGTCTCAGCAGCTTCTTAGTGGCGTTCACTACATGCATATCAACAAGGTCATTCACCGTGATCTCAAAGCGTCCAATCTTTTGATCAACAAAAGGACAGCTTAAGATTGCGGACTGGGGTCTTGCTCGCAGTTGGAACGACGAAATGAAGCGGCTGACCAACAAGGTGATCACGCTTTGGTACCGCCCTCCCGAACTGTTGCTTGGCTGTGCAAAGTACACTTCCAAAATCGACATGTGGAGTGTTGGGTGTATCATTGCCGAAATGTTCCGCAGGACTGGTCTGTTCAAAGGATCGAGTGAGGCCACTCAGCTTGACTTGATCTTCCGCACGTGCGGCCATCCTACCGTGGAAGATTGGCCGGAAATCAATGAAATGTGTCCGCTCTGGCGGAAATTCGAGCCTAATGCGAACGAACGCTTCCCCGATCGTTTGCGTGAGACTTTGAAGGCCAATCTTCCTCGACCGGAATGGATGACAGAAAATGCTATCAACCTCATCTCCAAACTCATAACTATGGACCCTAGCAAGCGTTGGTCTGCTTTGGAGGCGCTAGATGCGGATTATTTTTTCGAAAATCCGATTGTCAAGACAGCCGACAAGCTTTCCATGAACTTCTCTGTTCATTCTGTCCACGAGTGGGAATGTCGTCGGAAGTATGAACAGAAGATGGCCCAGGCCAGAGCGCAGCAAGCACTGACAAACAACACCTAAAACCCCACAAAATTTACTGTCATTTCGGCAATAGCAAATACATGTTTCGTGCTGCAAACCCCCCGAAAAACGGATGGGTTCTGTCATTCTCTACTTCTCTCTTCAACCAAAACTTAGAAAAACTTGCACAGCGTATAACTATTTGATTTTTATGCACACAAACTACTTTTCGCGTATATATGTGTCAAGCGCCCAAATAAGTGCCTGTTTTGTAATGCATGCGTTTTATGTTGGATGGAAAGGTGACAAAGCAAGCTGTCATCTGGTTTCTGTTGTATATATTATCTAGTTGCTCTGTAGCTTGTTGACGATCATGACTTTTCCCTAGGTACACCCTTGACCCCCTCCGGCAACCGCCCGGTAATAGCGATTATCACAATAGGTGGGACGGCTGCCACTGCTCGATGCCGCTTGTTCAGCCAACTTTTCGTCATAACGAAGTTGACTCAACATATCCGGATCGTACTGATCAAACATTGGTTTGGCCGAATTCGCAACGTTGAACACAATGACGGAAGCTAGACACAATCCGGCAGTCGCCATGGTGAACGTCTTGAGACGATTCACAACAGGTTTGACTTCATTGGCATACAAGAATCGATCGCGCTGTAATTCCGTCGGAGTCTTCATTTCAATATCACCATCGTACCAACCAGTTTCCTCGTATTCAATCACTTTTGAAGTCAGTCTTTGACCCAAATAATCCCATCCCGAGTAGAGGCGAATCATTACGATCATCACAAGCGCCATGGCTCCTACATTGGCTGCAGCAAGTTTTTTGTACCAAATATCCTCCTGAGTAAAAGTGGCCCCGCAATTGGATAGCAGACAAGACCAAATGAAATGGAGTACAATAACACAAGTCGCGCCAGCAATCCTTTGCTTCCTGACTCTTTATTCGCCCATCCAAACATGGGTTGATTGGACACATCCATGTATTCATTGACAGGGCGCTGCGCTTCGGGGACGGCTTCTGCCCCAAAACTGGTGTCGGGCAATAACTTTTCGAATTCTTCGCTGTTCGCACTTTGCAGGAATCGGGTTGATCGAGTCGTTCCCGTTAATTGAAATCCGGAAATGTATTTTGTGCAGAGCACAAGAATGCAAAAGACTCGCAAAATTTCGTCATGATTTTGCTTTGTTAACGAATGAATCAAACTGTGTTTACACGGCAGTCTGCTTTGATATGCTTCGTTGCTATTTTTGCGACAGAGAACTGCAAAGAAATTATATTGTCGATTGAAATTGTTGTTTTCTCTCACTCGAACGCCAACTTTTTTTCGAAATGCAACAAATGGAACAAAAGGAGGAGCGACGCGAGACGCGAGCTTTGATCGATGAGAATGAGAATGCTTTACTCTACGGCCACTTTGTACTGCGGCAACTGCGTCAGCACAAGATCGGTGCTTGCGGAGCGTGCTGCGCCCGTGTTTTCACGGTCCGACATGAGGTCAGTTCGCAGAATGAATGAATGACAACGGCAGGAAAGCGACTCCTCGACGACTCGAGACAACGAAGAACCATCAAACATGGAATTCAGACTAGAGTCTATGGTAATGCCTCTTTTATGATGCTCGTTTAACTCATGCTATAGCCCCGGAGCTACTTTCTATTGTTTCTTTAGGCAAGCGGTTTACCATCCGCACCTAATAGACCACCACCGACTGCGTTCTTTTCGAGTTTCTTTCCATTCGCTCCCAACAGTGTGGGTCCTCCACCGATTCCTGCAGACATGACTTCCAATAATTGCACTTTGAAGAACAAAGTAGAACCTCCTGGAATACGCCCGTCGGGGTCCCCTCCTCCCGTAGCCTTGTTCGGGCGGAATTCCTAGCATGGCCGTTTCTCCCTCGTGCATTTTCAACACACCATCCCGCCAACCAGGAATGACTCCTGCCAAGGGAAAAACAACCGGATCACCGGTCAATGTCGTATCAAAAATCGTTCCGTCGGCCAATGTCCCGTGATAATGAATCTTGACTGTGCTCGACTTGGTCGGACGAACGCCATTGCCTTTTCCTTCCGGTCCAAAATCAATGACATGCAAGACGACACCCGAGTCGAGCACCTCGACTCCTTCTGTTTTCTTCATTTCTTCCAGCATTTCTCGGCCGGCACTTTCCATTCTCTCTTTAATGGCGTTGCTGCAAAACGAAGGAGCGAAAGGAAAAGGCAAAATGAGTAACAATGAAACATTACAACCAGATTGGCTCATACGAAACTTCTACTCACGCTCGCTGTGTAATCAAATTATTGAGTTCTCCCCGCGACGCTGCAGCAGCTCACGCTGTCCTCATCGGCCAATCGGCCAATTACGGTATCCAACAAACCCTTGGCGACACAGGTGAGCTCGGCGCTGTTTTCGACCAGCGGTCGGACATCTCCCAGCTGACGAGCTAGATTGACGCCTAAAGCATAGACAAGCTCGTCGTGGGATCCTTCTTCGTAAGGAGATTTCTCAATGTTGGCCACCATTTCCGATTCTTCGGCCAGAAAAAGTGCAGGTTGACGGCTATGAACTCTTTGCGAGGCATAAATGACGCTGAAAGCTTGCGTCGCAGCCGGAAAGGCCACACATATTAGCAACAGAGAGCCTCTGGTAAACAGCATGCTGATAATTACGGTTCTTTGTATTCAAAATTTATATAGGTAACAACAACAATGGTCGCTTTCTCTTCGCATTTCGATTTTGTCCTGTGGTTCTCCGCGATCCGAAATGTGGCTGCTTTTGGTTATCTCCAACCCTACTATTTCTGCGGTATGATTGTTCTGTTTTTGCCCGTGAAAGTTGGCTTTGTCTATGGTGCCATATACATCATTATTTGTGAAGAGCCGCTGGCTAGCATCGATCACGTTGGGCAATAAGTAATGCTATAATCGTATTTCTGTACAAAAAAGAAGAATAACATTTACATTGCGATCAAAAACAAAACTTTGTCGACACGCACCGCCATAATTCATGGTCACTGCTCCCTGATTTCTTGCAACCAAGACTCGACCAGCTGAGCGATTTGAGTATGTACGAGCTCGACATCGGGCGTATCCGCTTGAAGCTGGTGTGTTAAATCCGAATGATGTGCGCCGTTTTCCATCGTCAAAACGACCACATCCGAAACCGACTCTGGATAAGACGTGGGATACCATCCATCATTCAGTCCGTTGGTCATCACAAGCCGTGTCAGGTTTGTCAAATCCGACACGGCAAACGCCTTTTCCATATAGTCGGGATCCAAAGGGATATCAAAACTTTGTCGGCAATACTCGGCATCCTTTTTCAAGCTGTATGGATGCGCCGGCCACATGCTTTCGTCGGATTTGCCAATCATGGGTACCAGATAGCAACACAGCGCACCCCACAAGTCGTCGTAATCATCACCGTCGGGTGCGGAACTCATCGAGTAACAGTCGCTCGATCCGGATATCATTTGCATGTATTCCTTTACACGCTCTGCGACCGACTTGTCCGAGTTTTCGAATATCGAACATCCTTGAAAGAAGGGCTGTTCGGGACTGGGAGGGTAATAGTCCATCAATGTGTTGCCAAAATTGGACGATGCGTAGCCAATAATCTCCAGAGCCAGGTCTGCCCCGACATGTCTTTGCTGAGATCCGAGCAAATACCATAGTCCGCTGCTTTCCTCATGAGTTCCTCGTGATAAGAAAGAGGACCGAGATCGGCTTGCACGTGCGCGATAACAGCTCGAACGGCATCGGAGCAACCGTGAGATATCCGATCCGCCACTTGAGTAATATACTCGTAATACGTGTAAGGACTAATGGCATGCTGAAACAGCAACAGACAAGGAGAAGCGGCATACGCCATGTCGATGATATCCGGATACGTTTTGCGCAAGAGAACAGACAAGAGTCCCGCATACGAGCCTCCGACGGTCATAACGGGGCAATACGTCGGCGACCCCGGAGGACCGCAACCCAACTCTTTTCGTTTGAATTGAACAAAGTACATGTAATCCTGTATGGCTTGTTTGGGTGTCAGCTGCTGTCGAATGTCTTGGGTGGTATAATTTTGCACAGGAAACGACTGGCCAAAGTACCGGTGCTCGGGATTGAACGTGGCGGCTCCAAAACGCTCGGCCAAAATTTCCGAAACAAAAGGATACAGGATCCGCTCCAGAGGACCTTCGCCTCCCAAAATCAGAAAAATAGGGTGCCCCGGACCCTCCCAGTAATTCAAATTCTCATAGTACCGTTGTCGAAATGTACCAGATGTATCCGGATTGTCATGATCGACGATTTGTTGCGTAAAATACTGGGCGGTCGAGTCGATGGGATTGGTAGCCGACACCAATTCGACGACGGCAGTCGGCTGCGTGACGTGGGTCTTATCCGTAAAGGCAAAGAGCAACGCCAAAACGCCCAACAAAATCCCATTCCTATCGATAAAGAAAGTTTATTCGAACCAGAACTTTCGTAACACGGTCCAACCGACGACGAATCATCATCCGAGGAGAGAACCGAAGAGGATGCGACGCTCCATTCTTGATCTTCCTCCAAGACGTCGCTGCACGACAAGTCCGACAGAATACTCCCGTAGTTTGCTTTTTTCATCTTTCTTGCCATCTTATTGCGACGCAGTGAGCAGAGACGACAAGAAAAATAATGCTGCTGTAAGTCACCCAATTCGTTTGAATGGAGGCGTTTTTGTCGGCATGAGAACTTGTGCGAATTGGAGGCATGACTGACAGACAGACAGAAAGAGAGTGCTATGATAAAAATCCGAATTCCGTCTAAATTGGAAATGGGCGACTTGAGCTAGACTTGATCATTATTATTTTTACCTCCAAACGTTTCTTGAAAAATTTGAGACACTCTATAGGACTAAATGTAAGGTTTAGTAGGTGTTAGGTGTTACCTTGCGCAAGGATTCTTCTCCTTTGACGGTAACTCTCTAGCCTTGCTTCCAGCCTAACAATTTTTTCTCTTTAGATTTCTATTCTCCTTCCTGGTCTCCTGTAACGCGATCTTCAGCAAATGCGGAGGCAAACTGGCCACTTTGCGGTTTTCCCAGTCGGACTGTGAGTTGTTATTAAGTTTCCAACTGGTAATACTGTTCTTATTCCTTTTTCTCTGACAGGACTCGCACCACCTCCCGTCGTTGTGGCAGTACGTCGCGATCCTGCAAGTTTCACAATCTTTGTTTCCAGCGTCAGTATCCAAACAAGGATACAAGTACCTGCCGTTTGCGAGGGGAATCGGGGAACAGTTCCTATAGATGAACCGTAATAACTTGATCCTCACGGAAAAATTCGGTTGTGTACGGGCCAAATTGAGTTCAACTCCAGTGTCCAGCTTGCTTTTTATCTTTGCGATGCAAGATGTTTCGGAAGGAATGATACATGATGAATCGTTTGGGAGTTCTAAACGAGGTTCAACCGTCGAGCGAGCCAATATTTCAGCCATTGCCTGAGTAGAAATCGACGCCCCAGGCAACAGGTCCGGGAGGTTCGTTAATTTGGTTGATTGAGGGCGGTGGCGGTGGCTTCCGGATAGTTGTGCATCGTAGTAAAGCATTGATGGTGTCCTGAACTCCAATCTTTGTCTCCACAGGTGCACAAATGTACATCTTGGAGAGTAAAGGAAGCTTTACTTTTCTTCAATCAGGTACGCCTGAAGCATTTCCGGCCCCAATAATCTCGGCAAGGACCCTGCAAGTTTTCCGACGACATTACAATCTTCCGATAAGCGGAGACTATCGTCTTCCTTTGCAAGAAAATCCATTTTTACCTTGTTCATCGTAACGGTGAACTTCCTTTGCCTAATGTACTTGTACGCAGCAATTGGAAAGTGGTGTCGGGCAACGACAAATTGTTTTTTCTCCTTCCCACTCTTAACCATTTGTTCCTTGATGCCGGGAACGTGATGGCACATCGCGGCGAGAAGGATCATTCTTTCAAAGGTACTTTTGTCGTTAGTACTTCTTACACGCCAGCGATAGCCACTTCCTTTCCAGACATGGTTTTCTGGGAAGTTGGCTTGTATTTGTTGAGTAAAAGAAAAACATTCTTCCCATGAACAGGAGCATTGATCGCTCGCCGACGGGGCACTTTCTGCCATTTTCCGCAAAAGTAATAATAACGGGAGAAGATTATTTGCGAATAACACTGAGGAGATGAATATATATTATAAACAAGAACAATAAATATTCATTCAAATGAGTGTCGTCAACACGGTTTTTCGTGTGTTGCCGACGTGGTTTTGGTTTCGGCTTGGTCTATAACACGAGTGCGTAGGTTATGTAGAAGTGCTACCAGAACGAAAACTTCACTTTGCAGAACTATTGGTCCGGGTCCGGGCAAGGATATCCATGGGTCCGGGGTCTCGGTACACATAAGCTTACAGTACAGGGTGCACCTCCTTGACCTTATTGACCTCGCGACGCCTCAAATGAGTACCGGTAGGATGCAAGACTTGGCCCTCTTATATAAAAACGAAACGTAAACAAAAGCTAAGCTAACGTATTCAACTCGCATTTCTCTCGACGTTGTCTTGATCAGGTCCGAAGCCGTCCTCTTCATTCTCGTGAACTTCTTCTACGGGGACTTCGTCGTTAGCCTCTTCATTCTCGTGAACTTCTTCTACAGGGACTTCGTCGTTAGCCTCTTCATTCTCGCCAACTTCTTCGTCAGGGTGACACCGTCCTCTTCATTCTCGTCGCCTTCTGTTTTCTATTTCGTCCGGAATGTCGTCTCCTTCAAACATACGACACACACCAGCACAATATTTCTGGATTCGTCGCTTTGGTGGTGATAGAACATGAGAGACGCGTAGGTTCGCCCAAGAACAGAAAACTTCGGAAAGAGAATCAAAGAGGGACGGTTTTACTGCAGAGGAGACGTCGTCGGATGCAGTCGACGATCGAAAATCATTCGATACCATAGTTGCCGCTTCCGCCATATTTCGCGACATTTGGGTGAACTGCGCAATTTCTTCATCGATTTTCAGCTCTGCGATAATGCGCGGAAAGAGGAACCGAATGAATGGGCGCCTGAAAGTTTGACATGAAATGGTCCAGCCTTTCCCCTATACACTCGGGGTATGCTTTCAATAAACAAATCACGATTTCCTGTACAATGGGTCGGTTGAAACGTTTCACCAGCAAGTGAATTGGCAACAACCCGTCTTCTGCCTTTTGAATGACCAGACTAGGATGTTCCGAAACGAGGATTGGCATATTTTCGCCATGTCAGGCTTACATCTGTTGTAAGGAGGGTGATACGAATCCGTTTCCTCTGCCAGCGCGTAGCAAACCTCATGCAGCATAGTATACCCTCCACCAAATCGGTCATACACCGCTTCTGGGTACTTCATCGCCATCCAGATAAATAAATCGGCGTCCGGCTCTTTCCATCCGCAGAGGCTGGCGGATAGCGGTTAGCCCTTGCGATCCGCTTTGTCTTTCTCGCCAAGACCTTGCGGATATAGCTCATAGAATTTTGAAGAGCTTCTAAAGTTTCCAGAGTGCACGTGCCATTGACGGTACAAGCCACCATTTTCAAATGGGGCGGATAATGTTGACAAATTTCATGTTGAAATACCACGGATAGCGTTCCACAATCCAAGGTAACAATTCGCAGTTCCAAGCAACTTCCGCAATCATATGAATGGGTCCACCTTTGTAATAAGTGTAGGGATCACCTTTCGACCAGAGTAATGTATGCGGATTGGCTTCGATGAGGAACTGCATTGCTTTGTGACACGCGCCCTCACCCACAGTGTGATGGCATAAAAGTTCCAACAGTGACCACTTGCCTGTGTCAACAATAGTTCGAGCGAGAACAGGGTACGCAGAAACATCTTGCTTCACGTGTTCATACAGCAGATCGGAGGCAGGTTCCACAGTATCGACATCGTCATGCCTGAAAGAGCGAAGACTTCACTCGACAATGCATCAAACTTTTCTGCAACTCTGGAGGCAATTCCGAATGCAATACCGGCTCGAACAAGTCTGGTATTTCGTATGTCATGTTGATTGTGATTTAGTATTATAATTGTCGGTGTATTACGAAATAAAAGAATAGCATAATCAATCAATTATAGAGCCTCTGAAAATGACGAAATAATGCCAACACGCTGCGACGAAAGAAATAAATGCTGCACCTTGGTGGAGTTTTATTCTACTATAAGGTTCTGGTTTTCTTGTCGCTAGTTCACTGTCACTGTCACGGGTGCCATCAGTCACGAAAAGAACGACGACGGATAATTGCAAGACAGCTCGCACAACTTCCAATAAAAAACATCAACCCTTTTTTGTTTTCTTTTCATTTTTCTATCCTAGACAAGCGTTTATTGCTTTCACCCTATTGAAGACACAATATGCACCGCAGCAACTCATTAACCCCGCTGCTTACAATATGCATTTGGCTCAGCGTTCTCACGAAATATCGCTCGAGTCCGTTTGTTTTGTCACCTTGCCGAACCACTACTTCTTTATGTCAACCGTCGACGAGTCGGATGGAATTGCACGCCATCAAGCGACCCAACAAGCCTTCCGGAAATGCAAGTAGCGGCAAAAAACAAAGCAAAGAAGAATAATGTCGATAGCAAAAGAAGAAACCTCAACAACAACAGCCTCGGGCCACGTCTACACCCAGCCCAGAACCGACAAAAAGAGCGAAAGCAAAAGACGAAAAGCTCGACGCCGCCGTGGCAAGTACTAAGTACAAAAGAAGCGAAAGAGAATATATCCAAGGAAGTCAATCGGAGAAAACAAATCAAAGAAGGATTGGCTCCCACTCACCAGCCGCTATCCACAAAGAATTCGTCTCGCGAGCCAAAAGTACTGTCCAAACAATTTCTCAACGACCAAGATCGACGGCTTTTGAATTGGAAACCATTCAATCCCGATAAAGCTGTTATGGGCATGAAACAGATTGGGGCGTACCTGGATGATAAACAATTGCCTCCGCATATGGGTGTTCCGGAAGTTGCGTTCTTGGGTCGATCGAATGTTGGCAAATCCAGTCTCCTCAATCGACTCACGGTCACGGCCGCACAATTCTCTACCAAGGCTCGTGTGGGCAAAACACCCGGTGCTACGGCGAGCGTCAATCTCTACACTCTGTACAATCGCAAAGAAAAGGACATTTTGGGCTTTGTCGATTTGCCCGGATTCGGGTACGCGAAGCTGTCCAAGGAGACCAAAGCTGCGGTGGAAGCGGCTGCGGAGAATTATTTGGGAAAACGAAAAGAACTCATGTTGGGAATTCTCTTGGTGGATATTCGGAGAACACCCAGTGAAGATGATCGCGCCGTACTGGCGGCACTGTTCGATATGGGTGTCCCCATTGCTGTTGTGGCCACCAAGACCGACAAGATTTCGTCGAATGAGCGAGAGCAGCAGTTGTTGGAAATCAATCAGCAATTGGGATTACCGGAAGGGCAGCCGCTTTGTGTGAGTAGTGTGACGGGCGAAGGAATTCGTGATTTATGGAGAATTGTGTTGGAGGCTTGCGAAGCTGGGGTGGCCGAAAAGTTTGCTCAATATCAAGAAAAGTCTGCAGAAACAATGGATGCCGAAGAATACGACGAAGACGAGGATGTAGACAGCGGTGAAGGTGAACTGTTTGAGGACTCAGAAGATATAGTCTATGATCAGGGTACGATTGGGTGCACGAAACTACCTCGAAGATGATTTGGAGGACGGTGACGAAGACGGCGAATATTCGGGTGACGAGGACTCGTATGATTTCGAGGACGACGACGATTTCTTTTACGATCCCGATATCTCAAACGTTCAAAATCAACCAAAAGAAACTCTCAAAGACTTAAGAAAAGGGTGCGAGATATGGAACGAAGAGGAGATTTGTAACACTGACACTTGGGTAACAATAGATAGAATGGATTAGTATTTCGTGTCTTTCCCGTTACTTTTCGGCCTGCAACAGCGCGTTGCGGAGCTCGCTACTGTTACGACTCGATGAAGGAACAAAGGTCGTCTTGCAGTGCGGGGAGGCGCCGACACTTTGAATCATATCAAAGTATTGAGTGAGGAGCAACAAGTCCATGACATCCTTGGTACCCGCACCGTCGACATTGTTGGAAAAATCCACAATACTCGATCGCAACCCATCCACGATCGCCTTTCGCTGTTTGGATACACCTACACCAGAGAGATACTTCGATTCCGCTTCAGCTTCGGCGGCTTTGACTTGAAGAATCTTATCTCCTCGGCGCGCTCCGCCATGGCATATTTCAATCGCTTGGAGCTGTTAATCTCGTTCATGGCGTTCTGGGAATTGAAAGAGTGAGTAATCAATTTCAAGACGATAGAGTATGATACAGAAAACGTACTTTGACGCGCTGATCCGGGTCCAGATCGGTGATCAGGACTTGCACGATCTGATAACCATAATTGGTCATTGTTTCTGCAAGAGCATTCTTGACCGTCAAAGCCAGTTCCTCTTTGGCTTCAAACACAGAATCCAGTTCCAAGCTTGGCAACTCGGAGCGCATTACCTATAAAGTTAACAGTGAGAACGGAGGATATTCTCGAATCAAAATCCAACTCTTTGATAACACTTACATCATACACATGCGCCGTAATTTGTTGTGTAGGATTCGTGAGCGCATAATAGGCATCAAACACTTTTCGCGAAGCACTTGGTACTGCACGGAAACGACGGCCATGAGAAAGACGTTGTCGAGCGTCTTGGTCTCGACCCGCACATTGAGTTGCTGGACGCGAAAGGAAAGTTTCCCACGAGCTGTTCCATAGGACAAATGGTATAGTTGAATCCGGGTTGTACAAGTCGCGAAAAAAGACCGAATCGTTCGACTACCCCGACTTCGGCGGTCTGAATAATAAAACAGCAAGGGAAACACATAATGGTGCGGATCAATTTGGAAGGGCGCAGTGAATCAATTGGAGGAGTGGTGAACTAATCAAATGCCTATAAATTCAGCAACCGAAAAGCAAAGGTTTGAACTTTTCTTCGATAGGAGTAATAGAAAAAGGCTCTCAATGATTATCTCTCTTTGTCTTTCAAAAGAATGAATAATCAACACGAATTGCATCTTTGTCAGGAAGAATGATCTTGTTCAGAATCAATGAGGATACGTACTGTCGCAAGAAGTGTATCTTCGAGCTTCCGATTCGATTTGAGTCCGTGACACTTTTGCTGCCATCACGACTCGAACGGTCCGCTAAGGATAGAGCTAATCCTCCGCCTCGATCTGGGAACAACAAACAATTTTGTGCCGCTTGACTTGCGAAGCACAATACTTTCATCATAAACAATTACAACCATCCTTTGATCTTCATCTCTCGTTGCTTTATAATTATCGATATATTTTATCATTTGAAACTATTATGAAGGTAATGGCTCTGATGTTGATATTGGAGTCGGTGACAGCGTTCCCGGTCAATTAGATGGCGAACACGATGCAGCCGAAAATAAAGAAGATAGCGATGGTGCGTCTGAATCCGAGAATGGTGGGGAAGGAAACGGAAGCGATGAAGTCTATTATTTTAGAAATACAAAGGCGACTTCGACGTTTTCTTGTGCTTTAGGTAGATAAGCGATGTATATTGAGGAAGATAATTCAGGCCGATTATTTGTGCGAATTATATCAAGTAAATCAATCGTTACGATGCCAAGACTCGCTTTAAATAGTTTTGATTTGGTAAGGGTTATCTTTCGAGCTATTATCACTTCGAAGCTATTATTTGGATTCCGCCTTATTCTTTGCTTGTTTCTGTAGAATGAATTGAGATGTCCAAATCTTGCTGATCGATCGAAAACGTCCCTAGTTTCGGTGGTGTTTGAGTGTCGGAGCGCGACTGACTGGAGGGCGTTTTCAGCCGCGTTTTGTTATTGTTAGTATTGTTATTTGTTATTGATCTTTTGATTGCGGAAAAATGTCACGCATCGTATTCAATCGATTCCAATCGAGTCAAAGTGAGAAGCGGACTCAAAGGGAATTGTGCATAGTGACTCCGTAAGCTCATCTATCGTTCTCTGAACCACATGATACTACTTGGAGGCAAATTGAGTGCTCAATCATCCGAACGTTTCGTGAGGCGGCGTGCAGTTTAAGAGGGGACGAACGCTACAACTTTTGCACCTTTTTTCGCAGTGTGAATTTTCTGTTTACGACTCAATCATCCGGACGTGTTGAGAGGCGGAGGAATGTTTCGTCTTGAGTGAGAGGTGCGGCATGCGGGCGCGCCGTCAATAGGGAGCAAACGCCCGTTTCTGCAGCGAATCACCGTTTCTTCCTCGCCGTTAATAGGAGCAAACGCCCGTTTTCAGCAGCGAATCACCGTTTCTTCCTCGCAGCGTGATTTTCCATTTCCGTTTTACATTTCACTTTTCGCAAAGACGGACAATCTTTATCACCTGAAACGATAATCAACATGTCATACGAGATCCCCGAGTCGTTCGAGCCCATTGCCCAAAGGACTTGCCACCAGAGTTGCAGGAAAAGTTTGGAGAGCTGTTTGAAGAAATCTACGATAATTACGATAGCGAAGAGGAGGCGGAACGAACTGGAGACGAATGTTTATATCAACGCGTTAGGGACGAATTGTCAGCTCATCCTATCTTTGCACGCGCTGTTAATAACAAAGCAGATAAATGGTCGCTACTTGAGGCTGCCTGCGCGATGAACGGCTTTGATTGCCAGGAGACTCAAGCTGCCCATCAAGGCGAATCCGCATGCGTTACTGTGGGGGCAGTATGATCCCGATTTTCGCTGTGAACGTGCAGCAATCCATATGATAGGGAAGAGTGACGAAAACTGTGCGTTACTCCCTTGGATAGCGGAGCACTATCCTTGGGTGTTCCAGCACAAACTATGTCAACATAATCCACCCCATTTGGGCATGGTCAGAAATTGGGTCAAGGGTCGATGCGACCCGGACATAGTTCGAGATTTCTACGAACTGTACCCGCAAGGACTCCGGGAAACCGAAAAGACGCGGATACAGTTGCGAAGTATGCTCTGACGATTAGTATGGAAGGTTCAGAGGAGCCGGAGGCTGATCTTTTTTTATCTGGATGGCGACCAAGTTTCCAGAGGCTGTTTATCACAAGCCAGTTCGGGGTACACTGTGTTGCATGCGGTTTGTGCTGCTCTGGCAGCGAAAGAGAACGAACACCAATTTGAGCCCTTCGTTTTCAAGTGTACGCCGAACATGGCAACAATCTGCCGCTTTCTCATTTCGGAGCATGCTAGTCTAACCCGTCAAAAGATACAGCGCTGCGGGTACTTGCCAATTCACATGCTGATGACTTGCTGCAACCGACCTCTGGTGCAGGAAATGGCAGTCCTCCTTTTGAAAGCCTATCCCGAGTGTGTAAACGTAAAGGCTGGGACATGGCGTCCGGAACTTTCTAATGTACCGTTCGTTCAGGCAGTACGTCCCCTCATTATGAATGAATTGAATATTGATGAGGAGATTTCGCTGCTGGCTGAACTGTCGCAGAATATGGCAAAAGCGACAGACATTTCGTCGAATTCAAGCGCTCCGGACGGTTCTCCTCTCGAGCCTTCTGGCTTCAGCACTTTATCAGAGGTGTTTAGTTCTTGGGCTAATCTACGGATGGATGTTCTGTCAGCTCGGAAATGGCGAATCCAAGAGGACATTGTACATTCGTGTCGTCTCTTACAAGGAGATGACGTTCCCGACGAGATGGTGGAACCACACGACTTTTGGGACGAAGATGTTTGCTCTGGATCTGAAGATGACGACCAGGAGGAGGATTACGACGATATCTTCGAAGGTGGCTGGTATAATTATTATAGTGAGACAGACTTTGAAGATGAAAGCGATGGATCAAGCGATGACGAAGAAGACAGCAGTACCGACGTTCTTGCGTTTGGATTTATGAATCTCGGGCGGGCATGATGCATGCCGGCAATCAAAAATACACGAGCGTTGCCACTATTTCTATTTTATGATGAGACGAAATTACAAATGTTGATTCGGTCCTGCTGGAGATCATTATGACGATTACGATGCCCATGATGATTACGACGACTATGACGATTACTATGATGACTATTCGGATGGCGGCTACAGCTACTAGCACTGTTAGATTCCTCTAGCAGCCTGTGTCTGACTAGCTATTGTTTTCATTTCCTTCCGAGAAAAATTGGCTCAACTTGTAGTGATTGTCGTCTTTCTCTTTCGATGAGTCTTTCGACTTGTCATGATGATGTTTCTTTCGGCGTTTCCTTGAGCTATCATCGCTTTCCAACTCAGTGCTGCTACTATCCCGATGTTTGTGTTTTCTCTTTTATGCTTTCGTCTGTGCTTTTTCTTGTGCCTTTTCTCGCGATCATCATCGTCATCACTTTCCGAACTATCATCCGAACTGCTTTCATCTGACGACGAGTCTTTCCGTCTTCTCTTTTTTCTTTTCTTCTTTTCTTTGGTTTTGGTGATCGAGTTTTCCGAGCCAGCAGTCGATCCCGTTGCTCGTCCAATTTACGACGGTACAATTCCATTTCTTGCTCATTGCTCTCGTCCAGATTCAGTTTGTCGTGATTGTCTTTTTTGTATTGCTCCCACGTCGGCCGATTCGCATCCGCCAGTTTTTCAGCAATGGTTCGTTCTTCGCGTCCTGTCATGAGACGAATGACAGCATCCATTTGAGCACTGGGAGGAGGATCCGGGCCTTTGCGCTGCTGCGATTGTGCAGCAAATCGAGCGTCCTGAGCTGGGCGGTCCGCGACTTTGGAGTAATCGACGAGTGACTTGCGTTGGTGTGGAGGGTCGCTCATGTCTTTATTCGTCTTTAATTTAAAAAATCACTTGTGGCGATTATTGTCATCCTTCGAAGCCCTATGTGGCTCGGAGCACCAACAGATTGAAAATGGAGCTTGTCGAGATTTAGATCGATGCACAAAATTTATGGCTCACGTTTGAGTCACGAGTTCTGCGAGTCGTGTTGTTCTTTAGTTTGCTACATATGATATTGTGCCTTACCGGTATTCACTCACTCCAATCTCAAAGATCCTTTTCTGCGTCATCGTCTCGCAAAACCTGCTCGCCGATGCAGCATGCAACGCATCGGAGATCGGAGGTCAAAGATAGTTGACACCTTTGTAATCAACTATATTAACACGCTGAGAAGCTCATAAAAGAAGAAGAACACATCAATCAAATGACACGATCCTTTCTTCACTGTCTCCTATTTGCGGCTCTGTCGGAAGCCTTTCAACCGTCGTTTCAAGAACGTGTTGGAATAGTGTACTTTACTTTGCATGGCCGACGAATCATCGTCGGCTGTCGATCGCCGGGATTTTCTAGCCATTGCTACATCTGTAGCAGCTGCCGTTGCTTTGTCTCCACGACCTGTACAAGCGATTGGCCCCGTGCGTGTGTCGCTGACTCCTACCTCCTACGTCGCCAAGGTCTGCCCACCCAACAAACCGATTCCAGGAGAAAAGGCCATGATGGGCATGCGCGGGCTCTGTGTCACAGTTCAGGCGACTATCGATGACAAGGTCCCCAAAGAACTCGATAAAGTCGGTGTTTATGGCTTCATCACGGACGGAGACACGGGAGACTCGGTGTTGGCCAACAATCCAGATCTCAGCACCGATGCGGGGCAATTTGCGATCGTCGAAAGGTGCGAACCACCGATAAGACTATTGAATTCGAATTCATTGCTGCCGTTCCCCGAGAAAAAGACTTGAGTTCATACGAGAATGGAATTGGGCCTCTGAAATTTGAAAGTTTGCGACTGGTGAGTTTTCCCGGAGGACAACAATATGGAGAGATCAACCCGTGTGAAATGAACGAATTTAGTTCCGAGTGCGAAGAATGGGAAGAAGAAAATGGACCTTACACCAAGGGAAAGTTCATGATGGAAAGTAACAGTCGCACAAAAGGACGCTAAATCAAATAGAAATCAATCGAGTGCGAGCTGATAATCAAATTAGGAAGCTATAGAATAAAATATATTTTGAAGCATTATTCTGCATTCGTGTCGACGTCTTTTCTCGTTTTAGATCTCTCCGGCGGTGCGTCCTGTCAAGTCACCGATATCCTTGTGACTTTCGTCCCAAAGTGTATGAAAGGTCTCCCGAAGGTTTGTCCACACGCTCATAGGTATGGCCACCAAAGAAATCGCGCTGCGCTTGAATCAAGTTGGCGGGCAATCGACCTCGACGATATTGATCATAATACGACAATCCGGCCGACAAGGCGGGCGTGGCGATACCACACGCGACTCCCAAAGAAACAATACGCCGCCAAGCCATGTGCCGAGCGTTCATCTCGGCTGCGAAACTTCCCTTGTCCACGAGGAGATTGGCAAGACCTGGATTGCCGGTCAATGCGTTTGTAATTTTCGTGAGGAGCGCCGCACGGATGATGCAGCCACCGCGCCACATGCTGGCGCACAGCGACAAATCCACGTTCCAACCATGCTTGTCCGACGCGGCGCGGATGATACCAAGACCTTGTGCATACGAAGTGACCTTGGCGCAATAGAGAGCGGACTGCAAGTCGGAAATAATCTGGTCCTTGTCCACCAATGGTTGACTTTCCTCTGGTGGACCCTCGAGAAGCTTTTCGGCTGCCACACGCTCTTCTTTGCGGGCCGACAAATACCGGCTATCGAGAGAAGCAGCAATCACTGGAGCGGCTACACTCTGCTCCGCCGCCTCTTGCACCGTCCACCGACCTGTTCCTTTCATACCCGTCTTGTCTAGAATCTGGTCCACCACGTATCCTCTGGATCGGCATCGTCTCGGTCCTCCTTCTTGGCAAGAATCTTGGCCGTGATTTCAATCAGGTACGACTCAACTCACCCTTGTTCCATTCCTTGAATAAATCCGCCATTTCACTATTGCTCATACCAACAATCGTCTGTAGCGGTACAAAAGTTAGTTGAGGTCAAAGATATAGCCGCAATATTATGATATCTCAAACAACCCTCGCCTACTACACGTACCTTGAGAATGTCATACACTTCACTGATCAATTGCATGTCGCCGTACTCGATCCCGTTGTGCACCATTTTGACATAATTTCCCGCTCCAATGGGTCCACAGTAACCCGTACAAGGAGTTCCATCAGGTGCTTTGGCAGCACACTTCATGAGAATCGGTTCAATCATATCATACGCTTCCTTGGGCCCACCCGGCATGAGAGAAGGGCCATTGCGAGCACCCTCTTCTCCACCGGAAATACCCATGCCAATAAACAAAATCCCTTTTCCGCCAACTCCGTCGAACGACGAATTTGATTGGGAAACCATTCATTGCCACCATCAACAATCAAATCTCCTTCTTCCAAATACTCGGACAAGGCCTCAATCGTCAGATCGACCGGTTTTCCCGCTTGCACCAAAATGACAATTTTCCGCGGTTTTTTGAGTTTGGCACAAAAGTCTTGCGGTGACTCGGACGCGGTAATGGGCAACTGACCCTCATTCTTGGCGCGGGCCATCGTCGTCACCACCTTGCTGTGCGAGCGATTGCCGACGCAGACGGAAAAGCCGTGTTCGGCCATGTTGAGGCAAAGTTTTGGCCCATAATGGCGAGACCGTACATGCCAATGTCGCAACTCATGTTGTATTCTTATGACTGTGTTATTGAGGGTGACACAAAATCAATGAGAATGGTGCTACAAAACGATGATTGTTTTCGGACTTTCTCCTTCTGCTGATTGCCAATACGAACCTGTATTCGTGTTAATAAAAGATATCGGGTAGTTTCTTGTTGTTGTTACAGATTCAATAAGGCTTTTACTAGAGCTTTCAAATTACGGTATTGTTTATGGAAAGAACAAAGAACCGAATGCCTTGTTCTTCTTCTTTGTTCGATGAGAAATGAGAAGAAGGAGAAAGGCTCTCGAAAACAAAACGTCGGCTCCCAAGATCCCCATCGAACATCGGAAGAAATCGGCTGCCGTTTGTCTACGGTACCCAATGGTACGTATAGAGTGTGAACGTTCCTCGATCTTCCACGGAGAATGTGAGCATTCAACCGTGCGACACTACACGGTACTCATGCGGTGTCGATCGGGACTGCGTCATCCCAACGTGCCACGAGGAGGAGTTGGTGGAGAAGAGTGTTGAAGACGCTCGAAAGGCTTTCCGGGTGTGAGATTTTTTTTGTCGTGTTTTGGAAATGAGTTGAAAGTGGATGACACAGTGAAGGATCGCATCGCATCGACCTCACCTGAACTTGTCTGGCACAACACAAAACACGACAACACGACTCAGTCATTTGTAGCATCAAAGCAGATAAAAGAGTCAGAGCAGATTGGACTTTTCAAGAGGGAAGTCAATCAGTCAGAAGTCGTCTCATAAATTCATTCATTCATTCATTCATTCATTCATTCCACAAACGATCCAAGACACCATCACACAGAAATCATGAAACTCCGAATCAATGCATCCGCCCTGGTGCTTGCGCTTGTCGCGCACAGCAGTCACGCCTTTACTGTCACGAAACATCACTCTTTGACACATCGCACACGCACCATTCCACCCTTACTACGACCACTTCGCATGGCCGACGACGATCAAATCGAACGACTCCGATCGGAAGCCGCTCGCTTGCGCGCCGAAGCCGCTGCTCTCGAGGCGCGTCAAGCGGCCGAAATGGCACAAGCCGTCGAAAAGTCTTTCAAAATTTGATACCAACAACGACGGACAAATTTCGTTGCAAGAACTCAAAGCGGGTCTCGAAAGTGCGTTCAAATTGGAATTGTCCGAAGACCGGGTGCGCAAGTTGATGGAAGCCTTTGACAAGAGTGGGGACGGAGCGTTGCAGTTGAACGAGTTTGTCGGAGTCGATCGATTCCGGAACAAGTTGGATGCGTTGGTTCGGGATGAACGGGCGAATGCTTTGGAAAAGGCCAAAATTGCCAAGCAAGAAGCAGATGTTTCGCGCCTTTTGGAGGCGCAAGTGGCCAAGATCAATGACGGTCCTCCGACTCCGGCAGATCGGTTTGTTTCCATTTTGCCGTATTTGTTTCCTCTGATGGACGGTCTGCAATACGCCAGTTTCCTGTTATTAAAGAATCAAGACAACCCGTTGGCGTTCATCCCATTGATCGCTTACACGCTGTACAGAGCCATTCCCTTTGGTGGATTCATTGCTTTCTTTGCACTCTTTTATGTGGCGGGAAAGCCAGAAATCAATCGGCTCGTGCGATTCAATACACAGCAAGCCATCTATTTGGACATTGCCTTGTTCTTTCCTGGTTTGGTGACAGGACTCTTTGCCATTTGGGGGGACCGGTCGATCCCACTCTTGCTGAGATCAGCAACGATGCCATCTTTTTACCCTCGCGGCCGCTATTCTCTACTCGGTGGGGAGCTCGGTGCTCGGAATCTACCCCGACAAAATTCCATTCATTTCCGAAGCTGTCGCGAACCGCATTCCTCCGGCAGAGAAGATTATGAAGGACAACAAGGACTTTTGGATATGATTATCAAGAACGGTGGAAAGTTGCCGGAAGACTTGGTTTCACCGAATGGAGAAACTATGAAAAAGAAGGACGACGAGAAGAAAGATTAAAAGAGATTTATATGTATTGTGCATCTGATATACTACTACATTCTGCTGAACAAAGACAAGACTTTACTGAAATACTAATACGTACGTAATCACAGATAAGAAAATACCATTACTTTGTACGGAGTATCCAATATGTACTAGTCGAGGTGTGTTGCCTTCCGTTTGTATCACAAGTAACGCATTAATGATCCGATGATTTGACAAGAACCTGTTGAAGCCAATCCAATTTCGTAACGTCACCTCCAATCTGATGCAAGTCCTCTCAAACTGTTCCAAAAGCCCCAGTTGCGTATGCTGTCTTCTTTTCGAAGGTACCATGACTTGCTCTGCATCCTGTATTTCCTCAATTGTCCGCCTTTTCTCGCGTTCTTCCATCTCTTTCATTAAATTCTTGGCCTCTTCTTGTCGGCGAAGTAACAGCGGGACGGCTTCCACGACCACCTTGACCGTCTCGAGGAGATTTGCGCTGGGTTCGTGTCGAGCGCTTTTGTGCCAGAGAAGCCGCCAGTTCGGTCTGCGCGAGATTGCTGCATGGAAAGTCGACGCAGTTGCGTCGCTCGCAAACGCTCCTGCAATTGATGCGTCTCGGCTTGAGTCGCTCCAAAGCTTCTTGCGGACTTTCATTCTCATTGTTGTTGTTGCTTTGCAGAAGACTCTTGGCAGCCGTAATTCTCTCATCTTCTGGAATACTGTCTTCCATTACAATGTCTGTATCGACTTCCTCTTCGAACTTTTCGTCGGAAAAGAATTGATTCATAATAATTGCGCGTCGTTTGGGCGGGTACATGGAAATCGAGAAAACGTTACGCCTCGCGTACACCTCCGCCACATCGATTCCTCGGTAATACGCGGGAAGTAGGTAATGATCGACCAATTTATCGACTCGCGCTTCGTTTGCCATGGGCATGGAAGCCACGACACTGGATCTTATCTTGTGTTCGAGCGTAGTGCTCATGACGTCGGCCCAATCAGCATTGAGTGTCCCGAACAGTTTGTCGTCTTCTTCCACGAGATGGTCAATTTCGCTTCTTTTGCTAGTCTGCATGTTGTCTGTGTTGTTATCTGTCATTTCTTCTTGTGTGAGATAAAATAAAGGTCCTCAAGTACCGTACTCAAGTATGGTTGTACTACTTGTCGATCAATGTCATCATTGTTTCGTCGTGCGATTTTTTTGCCGTCCGGTCGAACAAAGTCAAGGAGGTGCGCCCGGCGCGTCATTCGAATGTTACTTATGCAAAACAGTGTCAGAAGGTTGTTTCATACCTACAATCAAAACAAGTTTATTATTTCAAGCGCGAAAAGGACTCTAACACAAAATGTACGAAAACGTGTGGAGCTGGCACTGGATGGACAGCTGGTCAGTCAGTCCAGCCTCCACCCCTGCGTCAGAAAAGACACGAGGAACCTTTTTTCGTTGACAGCCATCGAAACAGGATTTTCTTTTGATCTGGTGCCGACCGACGTGAGAGAAAGACACCATACTTACAAGTGCGTTGTGCGTTGTATTATTATTTCCAACCATCTTGTTTTCGTAATCGAATTGTTATAATACTTTCGATTCATTCATCAATTCAACTCAATCAATCAGTCAGTCAATCGATTCCTAATCTATCTCAAAATGCAGTTCAAACATCTCGTCGTCCTCCTTCTACCGGCCGCTGCCACTGCTTTTGTTCAACCCTCGTTCGGCGTTGCTACTTCTACCTTGAAGTTGAAGAGCCCTCTCTTCATGTCCAGTGTAGAGGAAGTTTCAAGTGAAGCTCGGCATACGATTTTCGTGGGAAATCTCCCGTCTGGTACGTTTGGTTCCTTGGTGTGATTGATTGGTGTTAGCGAGGTCTGTCGCTGTCTATTATTTCGGGTCGTCTCATAACTCACCTTTTTCTCTCAATAATTAGACTCCACAAGTGAGGGATTGGAAGAACTGTTCGCACGACATGGATCTGTCAGCACGGTCAACGTCCCCACGAACCGCGAAACCGGCGAGCCCCGTGGTTTTGCCTTCATCGACATGAGTTCGGCCGAGGACATGCACGCTGCCATCAATGCACTGAACGGAGAAGACTTCAACGGACGTGAGTTGCGTGTGTCGGAATCCGTTCCCAAAGACCAGATTAAGAAAAGGGCACCTGCGGAGAAAAAGCCCGTCATGGAGGGATACAAGAAGATCTACATTGGAAACCTCCCTTTGACGTTTCGCGCGATGATCTCTCCGAGGTCTTTTCCGCCTACGGTGACTTGCAAGATGTGTACGTTCCCATGAACTCGGAAACCGGTCAGGGACGTGGTTTCGCTTTCCTCACCATGAAGGAGGAAGACGCCGATCGCGCTGTCAGCGAAGGCAACGGAATGGAATTTGGCGGACGCTCCATTGTTGTGAGTGAGCCGTTGCCCGCGGGTGAACGACCCCAACGACCGGCAAGAGACGACCGCACCAAGTTGTATGTTGGAAATCTTAGCTTCTACACTGTCCGTGAGACTTTGCAGGAAATATTTGAAGAATTCGGTACCGTGATTGACTGCTACATGCCGGAAGACCCCGAGACGGGTGGTACCCGAGGATTCGGCTTTGTCACCATGCCCAAGGAAGCGGCCGACCGAGCTGTTGCCGAGATTGATGGATGTGAAGTTGATGGCCGCATGATTCGTGTGAACATTGCTCAGCCCAAGGGACGCAGCAGAAACTAAGGGGTGAAGAATGTTCTTCTCTGTTGAATGGAAGGATTGCGCTCTACTTAGTCTTGGCGTTACAGTCAGTACAAACCGATAGGGGTTTACGAATGAATAATGATAAAATATTAATTTGTTTTCTATTATTTATTAATGCATTTCCACTGGTAAAGACTGTACTAATCGAGATACAAAGTCGCGCAGCGCCAGTGACGCGGTGGCGTCAGGATAGTGCTCGGTAAAGGCTTTGCCCATTTCACAAGATTTTAGCAGCTCGGGATCGAGAGGATACGTCCCCAAAATGGAACCGAATAATCAACGCACATTCGCTCCGTTCCACCGGTTCCAGAAGAGAAATCGGAGGCAATCAGACAATCCAATACCTCGGGGCATTTCTCTCAGCGTCGCAAGGATTGCTTCTGTGCAATCCGAACCATGCGAGGAAAGGAATCGCAAATTGTCCATGCGCGCTTGGAAGGTTCCCATATTTTCAACTCCTAATACAGGTACAGATGTCTTTTGCAAAAGGAAAGCTCCTTGCGCACATCCGACAAACTCACTTCTTCCGGTGTTGTCACAACAATCGCTCCAGCAATGTTTTGTGCCTTTTGCAAATACTGTACCGTCGAGATGTGCTCGTCGCTGGTTCCGGGCGGAGTATCGACAATCAAGTAATCCAACCCGTCCGTTTCGCCCGTCCAGTCGACTTCGGTGAGAAATTGCTGAATGAGAGCATTCTTACGAGGACCTCTCCAAATCACAGCTTGATTGTGATCGGATAGCATGAACGATATACTCATGACAGCTATGTTGCTGCTGCTATACACTGGAATCCAGGACCCCGAACCCGAGTGACGAACCGTTTGTGCGGTATAATCATCCCCAGAACCATCCGCGGCGCCGACGGTCCGCACAAATCGACATCGAGCAAGCCCACCGCGTATCCTTGCGCAGCCAACGTGTGACAAAGCTGTGCCGCAACTGTACTCTTTCCGACTCCACCTTTTCCCGAAATGACCAACACGACGTGCTGTACATTCCGAAGACTATGACGGAGCTGCTGCGCTTCGGCTTGTGCTTTGGCAATGGCTTCCGGCGACGAAAAGGCCCCGAGGCGCAGGCGCCTTGATTGGGACAACCCTCGCAGGCGGACGCTTTTCCGGCCGTTTCCGAAGTCGGGCCTACGCAATTTTCATTGGCGTTGGCGGGAGTGTTCGCTTCTTGCATGCTTGCGTGATGTATAGACGAATACTGGTGTTTTAATGCCAAAGGATTCATTACGAATGGAAGATTTTACCTGGTACTTTTCTCCACCAATACTGCCGTCGGCAGAACTTCGTGGATCAAGGTAAATCAATCGTGCATCATGGGAATTTGGAATTTTGGAAAAGTTGCTTGTGAGAAAAGAGCGCGATGGAAGAAAATTGATCGTGTCGTAGCGCCACCAAGAGATAGGAGCTTTGGTCTTAAATGCGAACCAACGTCTGCCCGCGCCGTTGTCGCGCAACGGATGCACGCATCGAGACAAACGGTGCAACAAAGGAACATTTTCACAAATCCGAACAGATCAGAGCGTGTTGTTGCAAATCAAATTAAAGTTTCGTGCATAATATCTTCCTATTACCTAACGAATCCATAACAGTAAAATGAAGAGGAATAATCGCCCCATTGAACTCGCGGAAGAGGAGAAAAAGGAGAATGATCACATCATAGAAACAAGCTCGTCCGACCGAACGTCTGGCAATGAGAACCGTCCGTTAAGTAGTGGTAGCACAGGCAAAGTTGCAGGAGATTCTAGGGCGACAAATTCGACCAAACGCTCTTCTTCAGCACAGCGAACCTTTCCTATGAAGCTGCTTTATTTTCTCGGAACTATATTCAGGATACTCTTCCTCGATATTTCCCTCGCCGTGCTCTTTGCCGTCTTGGTCACATCGTACTTATTGGGCAAATACACCGATGAGTACTTGCTTCCTGCAGGAGAGCTCATGAAATGGACGTCGAAACGAGCTCTTCGTGAACTAACTTATTTTCATCGAATTTGTGACGAAGAAGACCAAAGTACCGATCATGTGGCGGACTTGCTCATCGACGCCGACATGGCGGCCGAAAGCGCTACGGACGTGATGCTCACGCACGGAGCTGCCATGTATCCCAATCTATTGTCCGAGGAAACGGCTACTGAATTGCGAGAATTCATTCTGGAGCAAAATAGAAAGAATGAAAATATGATCTATGTCATTGAAAATACGAATCGGTGGTCGTTCTATCTCACGGTCGATCAGCATCCGTCGGTTTCCAAAGCTCTTCATGAACTACTCAACACCAACCCGCTACTCATTGAATCCTTGGAGAACATTGCGGGCAAAAACCCTGCCGTAATTGAGCTTACGACCATTACCAGTGCCTATGGAGCTGTGGATCAACACTGGCATCAAGACGTTGTACCCGAAACAAACGGAGCGAAATATTCACGAAACTTTGTGCCTTCCTACTCACTTTTCGTTCCGCTGCAAAATACAACTGCAGCAATGGGTGCCACGGGTCTTTGTCCGGGAACTACAATGTGCGCGGAAGGATGCGGGAATTTTGTGCCGAGACAGGTTTACGCCTATCGGAGGCCACTCCCGAAGGGAATTGGCCAGTTGGGTGGGGCGCTTTGGTTAATCAACAAACAACTCATATGGGCGCGGGACACACCGATCCGAATGCTCCTCATCGGGTGGTCATGGTCATCACATTTGCGCCACGTCCAAGGTTTGGTCCTCACGAGTTGGAGACACGGTTGATAGGGATGGGTGGATCATATTCGTTACACTGGTCACAATGGGGACATACACTGCGAGACTTTTCGAATCCCACGTTACTCATGAGACAACCGTGGCGGACTCTACGGAGTTTGGGGCTGTACAGGCCTCGTGGTTCCGATTGGGGCTGGGATTTTGTCAGTCAAACACTGCAACGAGTAATGAATGAAGACGTTGGGTATTATGTGGACGACCTTGTCGAGTTTGTTGAGAAAGGCGGTTTTTCTTTCTTACCGAAACATTTCCAAGGTCAGCTGCCCTCTAGGGAGGTTAACAGCGCTCCTGCTGGCTGGATTCAGATTCTGCGAACCACAATCGAAAAGTGGCTCTGGTTTGTCCGCTTGGCATACACATGCTACCTGATTTTCGCGTTAATGATCATTTTGGCGATTGCAGCATCTGGAGATAAGCCATTCGCCCGAGGTTTTGCAATAATAATGGGGAAAGGAATGGTACATCTTGTTATACTCACGTTGGGAATGTGGGCGTGGAAAACCATGGAAAGTGGTAGCTGGGCTTTGAACGTCCGTCGCGCGGCATCGTTCCGCGTACCTACCGGACCGCATCCAATGTATCCAAATCTGCCGGCCTCGCTCCCACTCAACGACGATGTGTTGATTCTAAACGAAATGAAATCGGCTTACATGGCATCTTTCACAGATGTACTCGAGGTTGTGCACCCTGGCAACAAGCACTTTAATGATGTGATCGATGAAAGAAGCAAAGGATACCAAGGTTTACCTAGCTCTTTACAAGAAACTCTTCGCGAGAGTATTGTCGATGCGTTGCACGCAGACCAGCGAAGAATTATGACTAAGAACGCTAATGGGAATTGGGCTGAGGTAGATCGCAGCAGCGCCATCTGGTATTGTCACAAACAGCTGAGTTCGAGAGAAAACGCGTTTGTCGAATTATCGATGAACTATCTTGATCAGGCCTTGGCAGAAACACGATTTGGGTATTTTCGCCATACTGCTTTGCACCAAAAGCACATCCCAATGCTTCTCTTGAAGTTGCAATCAGATATTTTGCGCCTTTCGTCTCAGCCAAAACCTTCTGCAATAGTGGGGAGCCCAATAAGAACACTGTCGTTACGAGCCAGTGTATGGACACTTCCAGCATTGAAAAGTGAAGGCTTCAGGAAACGTGATAGCATTCCATCTATTTTTCAGACGAAGTTGAGGAACCATTTCCTGGGACATGGATGGCCGAGGGTGACGAGGTAGAAGCATTGTACACGGTCGATTCGCGAGGTATGTGTGAAAAATGGTTCGAATTTTCTTTATCGTTTTTTTATGAAATTTCTCATTGTTTATTCCTTCGCAGAATGGTACAAGGGAACAATCGCACTCGCTAGCGCAGACCGATATACATGGTCCGTCGAATTTGATGACGGAGATCTTGCGAACAACCTTTGTTCCCGATGTGTTCGGCCCTTTGCGCCATACGACATTGGTGAAAGTGTCGAAGTACGAACTTCCGATACTGAATACGTCGCAGGGCATATTTCGTCAATCAATTCGTTGGACGACACCTACGACGTCACTCTGGAAGATGAAGAAGTTGTTCCGGGTATCTCGAGCGCCGATATACGACGGACGGATAATGTTGTGGGGAGGAAGACGAAACAATACTGACGATGGGGATCGCGTGCTGGCAATGTTCCCAGATGTACCGCACAAGTGGTTTCCTGGTGTCATCGGAAGGAAAAACAAAGACGGGTCTTTTGCCATTCTATACGACGATGGTGACTACGCTCCTCGAGTCATGCCTCGCTTTGTAAAATTCATGGAGCAATGATAATTTGCGACGATTTTGTTCGCTTCTGGCTCAGAATTTTGCAATGCTAGTTACGGTTTAGACTGATAACATGATTAATATCTCCTTCAAAACGAGGGGCTTCTAGAATCGTTAGTAAAATATCCGGGTACCGCAGTGTGTTCCTCTCGTATCGGATGCACGACGGACGTCGTCCGTAGACTTTTCTACAACCCGATCGGCGCAAGAGATAAGCCAACGACAACAAACGTTTCACGTTGTGTTGTTGGGCATCATAAAGCACATGGCCTTTGATCTTTATCTTGCTAGTCTACCGATCTTCAAAGATGGATGCTGCAGCTTCCCATCAATTTGGAATTTCGGAAATCCCGGGATCTCCATCCTTCCGCAACTCTGCGGTGAATGCAATTGCGGTAATTCCTCTGCTGAGCAGTAACCGCGAAGGTGACGATGCTTCGACCAAGTCAACCAAATCATTCGGCGATCTGTTCGATGCTCTTCGTAGATACACAAAGAGCATCGGAAATTCTGTTTCCGAGGGCGAAGATTTTTATCTCATTGTTCCGAATAGTAGCTTGACGAGACCAGGTGACTGGAAATACGACGAAACGCCCCTGAAAGCCTTTCATTGGCAGCATGGCTGTCAGCGCATGCGACTCTTTGACGGGCGACCGGAATACTCTCGTCTGGCTCACGACCGCTTGATGAATCATACAATTGCGCGTGAATGGATCGACCTGTGTCCCAGTCGGCGAACAGCGGCTGTCATTGGCGTTTTGAACGTTCACGACTGTAAAGATATTTCCGACGTGCACCGGGCGGAAGAGGAATTACGAAAATGGGCAGAGAAATACGCGTCACCCCGTACGAAGTATCTGCGCATGGCAAGGATGCAGAACGTGATCATCCGGTCTACCGGATGTTCGTTTACGACAGCTTTGACGAGGAGGACAGAAAATTGATTTGTCCCATTCGAAAATGGGCTCTACTATTCTGGCATTTCCACCCACCGACGACTCACATGCTCAAATGATGGACCTGCATTTAAATGTAGTTATCAATGACTTGGCGGTAGCTATCTTCCGAGACCTCGAATCGAAAATTCGAGAGTCCGACCAGATAAGGAACGCGTCGACTCCACCCGTGCCCACTCAGAGCAGGGTTCTGAGTCGAATCATATCCGCCAGCAGCGAGAAAGATGCAAACCAGCCAACAGATGGGGATGGGAAGTTAAACATCGGAAGACTGGCGAGCTTGGTGAGTTCGGGTAACATATTGGCCGACGATTCCACTCAGGCATCTGCTGATGAAACAAACGATGGGACCACCAGCGCAGAAACGCATGTGGCTTCATCTGCAAATAGCGCGTCTGTTAAGTCAAATGCATCATCATTGTTGCCGCTCCTGCTAACACCTTTGGATACATACTGGGAGCAAGCCAATTTAACGCGCAAAGACATCGAAGACATTAGGAAGCGAGACATCGGCAGGCGCGAAAAGTATTCGGCAGATTTGGCTCTGTTGGTTGGGTCTCCTTTAGATGCGTACGAACGATATCTCAAAGCAGCGGAACTTTGCAAGAGTTCAGCTACAACAGACCCTCTTTGGTATGCTGCCAGTTTAGAAGGTTGCGCTGCTGCGCATATCGCAATGGCAGAGGGTGGAGGTTACAACGTCGATGATTACTTGGAAAATAACTTCCAGCTGCCCAAAGACTTATTTAATTTGATGAAGAACCCGGAAGGCGAGAAGTTCTTAAACGTCAAGCAGTCTTTACCGGACGTTGTGATCGCCCTTTGCGAGGAAGCGTTAGCCATTGTGAGCAGGCACGCACTGCTTTCGGCCTATCGAGCCGAGATTCTCTTGAAACTGGCATGGTATCTATCAGACTTGGCCGAGAGGCACCAGAGGTGTCGGTGGGGTGAAGGTGATGGTTGCTATGCTGGAGACCCCGGAATACTCCTCGATATGAACGGACATCTGTTTTCAGTTTAGAATTTGATCCTGCAAAGTTACAAGAAAATGGGTCTTTGGTTGCCCGAGAGCACACGTTAAGACGGATTACAAAAGTTTGCGAGCTACTAAACGCAGCAAGTAGTTTGGGCACCCTTCAGACTGGTACAAGAGTAGACGTGGCAGCGCAAGCTGCGAGCATATGTTTACAGGGCATCAAGGTAAGTTGCACATAATTGCTTATACGTCTGAAGGAACAAGCGCTTACACTCTTTTTATTAGCCGACGAGCTTCGGCATGGTCGAAAGCGAACCTGTCGTCCTTCATCGCAAAGCAGCTTTTTCGCCGCAATAGCAGCTGACGCAGCAGGGACCGACTCGTCATCAAGTGCCACGCAGATGTGGCTGCTGACAACTCAACTGTATTCCAAGAGTCCGGGCATGGCATACGGATGGGCGACGCTAAGATCTGCATGTCTTAGTACGCTTGCTTCGAAGGGAAACTCGCCCCTCTGTCTCGAAGCGGCGGAAGAGCTTCTTTATTTGCTTTGTTCGCTCAAGCCAAGTAAGAAAAATACTCAAGTGTCACAAAGTGAAAATCAGGAAGATGTCAGCGTACAAGTAACTGTAATGGACGCCAGTACCCATGGCTCTGTACATGAACAACACGAAGAACGTACAGATCAGGAAGAGAAAAGTAATGGTGTTGACACTTCTTCCAAAATGGCGTCAACCAAAGTTTTTGCAAAGCAACTCAGAGATACGATTACAACGTTTGCAACCTCCTCGTCGTCATTCATTGCTCAGCAGTCAAAATGGGCATCTGGCCATCCACTAGCAAGCTTGCTGGTTCCTCTGGGAGAATCTTCGCCACTTTCGCTCTTCGCAACAGACCTGCCTTGCGTTTGGACAAGCTCTGATCTGAATAAATGCTCCTCAGTTCAAAATCAGTGTCTGAACTGTATCCGCCTTCTTCGAAGAGCATTGACTACCCTTTCACCGACCTCTTCGAATTTTCCGCTTATCTACGCGGCTGACGGCAAACCACCGGGCCCGATCTTTGTTGTGTCCGCCAGTGCTACAGACGTCGTTTCTCGGATTGAACTCGTAAAAGTGCTTCTCATGTTCCCGCCGTTGACGGGGATAACCCAGCAATGTCGACGTTTTACAATCCCTTTGAAACAAAAAAGAAAAGCAGGGGTTGGAGAAAGTGAGGGATATTCTTGAGGAGAGGAACGTGTTGTTTCTATCATATTTGGCAACCAATTATCTGTTCCCGTGGCAGTAACACGTGCGCAGCTAATATTCGGGGAACCCGATGCGCTTCTACCAGTATCGACCCTTTGGCTTTCTCAGTTCCGCCAAACTCTTCGGATTTTATGGTGCACTTCCCATTTACCGTTTCGAGGGGCGACTCTCAGGCTAGCACTGATGTAGCGGGCGCAATAGACATCAAAGGAATTGAGTGTGATTGTTTAGGACAATCGGAGCTTATTCAAATTTGCATTGATTCCGAAGCGCGTCGATTTGTTGAGCTTTCGGACAAAATACCGGTTCCTGGATCCGTGTACCCTTTCCATTCGAGAAATAAAAAATTGAGGGAGATGATTCCGAAACAGTAGAAGCTGTAATTCAAGCGTTTCCTTCTCAGCCCACCCTTGAAGTGCGCTTAGCAGAATCGAATCTACCTGTACAAACATTAACTGTTGGTCTGAAAAACAGCGCTCTATACACAAGTGTTCCGCTCCGGCTTTATTCGCGCAGTGGAGCAATAAACAGTGGGAACATTGAGCACTTGGAAATTTACGTCTCGGGTATTGCGGGAATCAACCAGAAGATATATGATAGCTCGTCACTGCCATCGACTTTTGAAAGCGATGACGAATTCCTGAAGGAGTGCCTCGGAACCAAAATGTCTGTTCCTTTGAGAGTAAGGGTGAAAGCAGCAGACTTGAGTGTGGAAGGGTGAATGGTAACAGTGCTCAAAGCGACGATTCGAACATTTTACGCTTCCAGATTGCATCTGGATACGATGCAACAAAAAAGCTTCCGAAAGAATCATCGCTAAAATTCAAATTTCGTTACAGAGGAAGCTCCCGAAATGGACTTCAGGTATGGAGATCAAAATCAATGGCAATGAAAATCAAAGTGTCTCGTGGCCCCGCATTTCATCAATTTCTTTTCTGGAAGAAGCAACGCTTGGCCACTTGTTGAGACAGACTTACTCTACTGAGCCACACTTGGTTCTAGAACAAAAGGCGAAGCAAGGAAATCTGTCGTCATATAAAATTGGAGACAGCGCGTCGGCGCACATATGCGAGAGAACGTCGGCATACTGGTCACTGTTACGAACGAGGCCAGCTTTGCGGTTGAGCTTACAAAAGAAGATGGTCATTTTGGGAAGCGATTTGTGCTCCAATCGAAAAGCTGCTTTTGAAACCATCTGTGACAATCAAGGTCCCCATGACTTTGTCGAGAATCGAAATGCGCAATAAGGAAGACCTCTTCAAGGGTATTGTCGACGAGATACAAAATTCTGCTGTCTTGATATGGAAAAGCGAAGGGAGAGTTCAGAAGAAAATAGAGGACGAATACGCATCCCTAGGAGCTGTTTAGAAGACTCGGTTCGAAAGGATTCGTCCTTGTGTCAAAACTGATTGAACCTCCTCTCAGTTTTGAAATGCTTGTAGACGGTTCCTCGACATCGGAGGAACTTTACACATTGGACTCGGAAGTCCTGGAGCAAAGTATCCACGGTGGTCAGAGTCGCAGACTGGGTAAGCGAAGAGGAAAAAAACTCACGTGGCATGATTGTCGAATTGGTTTGTGTCCAAGATAGGAGCACGTCGACGTCCTGCGGTCGCTTTAATTGGGCTGGCAAGGTCAGTCGTCGGATGAAGCTTTCATCTGAATCCTTTGAGCACAGTGCGCGCATTCTATTTCATTGCCAGGGCACATACCTTGTCTCGGCATGCGCAAAGATTGTGGATGGTACGAATAGCGAAGATCATGGGACTGAAATATGGTGCGCGCCCTTTTCCCAACGCATTGTTGTGAGCGACACGTTGGCCCACTAGTCGTCGTTGTCACGACATCATTGCATTCGACCGAATTTCACCACCTAGCAGACTTTCATCTTAGCAGAGTAGTAGATATGCAGTTAAATATAGATTGACTATTATGCTACGCGACACGTCGCCTTTGGCGCTCAAATGTATAATGCGCCAGTACGTAGCGTAGTAAAAGAGAGTGACTCAAAGTTCATTCCGGCATCGGCGTGCAAACAATGCCAATCAATGCTTGTATGACGCTCTAAGCTTTCAAAACCGCTTCCCGAAGTTTTTCCCGCATCTCGGGCCCAAACCCTATCCAGTCACAATACCCTTCGACGCTCCCGTATTCCGTTTCAATAGCAACCAAAATGTCCTCATAACCGTGGGAGGCGCTCCCAAGAATGTCTTTGCGTCCAGATTTCTCTGACTAAGCGCCCCAACCATGGCTTGATGATCATTCATCTCCGCGTACACATTCGCCGAAAGGGTGTAGTCTTCGACAATGTCGTCTGATTTGACACCACACAACGCCAAGATAATGGCAGCAATAATGCCTGTTCGATCCTTTCCAGCAGTGCAGTAAAATGCAATGGGATGTCGATTCTTGTCGGCACAAAGCTCGAGAACATGACGAATACCAGGATTTGCATAACGCAACAAAAGTTCATTCAGCATTTGCAGTCCTCCGCCATTGATTTCATCCAAGAAAGGTTTTTTGCAGAGCTTCGTACGCGGCGAGAAAGAATAGCACCTGGTGATTTTAAGATAGACTTGGTGATATCACGTTTTCGGACCCTACTGAGCGTTCCTTTCACATACTTGAACTCGTTCATCAAACTCACAAAGTGACGTTCTTTCCGATTCTGTCCGGCGTCGTACACAATAGTCTCTGCGTCCTCCTGAGCACAATCAGCTTCGTATCCACAATCTCCATCCTCTTCCTCCACGTCGGCATCCTTCGCAAGAGCTTTTTCCAACCGTGCCTCGTCATCACTGAGAACAGCATCGACGACCTCCCGCGGCGGACTAACGGCATTCTTGCGATCTTGTACCAGACGCTTGAACACATTGCGCGATCGCACCGGCCCTTCACCAGCTTTGAGTTCACGCAAGCATCCTCTTTTCCACGACCTCGTTCTTGCCACACGACATTGGTAAAGTCTTTGAACACATCTTCGCGCATGAGCGTCGGATCCTCCTTGAGTTCCGTCGGAGACCGCAAATCTACCAGCGTCTTGAAACCGACTTGATCAAACAATATCTGAATATCTTGTTCCGTCGCATCACTCACACGCCCCATGCGAAAAATGCGACCGGGTTGAATCGGAGAATGGCGCACCGAAGCCAAATCACGGGCATTCTTGACCTTTTGCAGCGGTAAATTTCGTTTTCGCAGAGCGCTTTGCAATGTGACAAAAATGTCGTTTGGTCCGAGTCATCGAGCATGATGGGAGATTGTTCGTCTTGTGCTTTATTATTTTCGAGACTTTGTTTCGGAAAAGAGTGCTGTGAACTTGGTTCGCGTTGGAGAACTATGGAAATTCCACGAAGAGCAAGATATTCCGGAAAGGAGAATCGCGATGAGCGAACACAGCCTTTTCGGGCGGAATAACTCGACGATGGGACCATTTTTCTTCTTTTTTGTTTGCCTTTTTTCTAAACTAGTTATTTACAAGAATGTTGCTTTGCACGAACATTGACGATTGTTTGGAGAAATAAGAATACCTGGTACCATAGCAAAACGTAACGAATGAATAATCTTTCCGTGATGTTGTCGTTGTCGTCGTGTGCGACGATTTCGCGACACCGCGCCTTGTCGTCGACGTCAGAAAACAATGATGGCGACGGCCAGACGAGCGAGACGACGTCACACTCTCATTCGTGAGTCAACCGTCCGTGAACCGACAAAAGGCGAATTACAGAGTACTCTAGTATTGACCATGGTAAAAAACAATTTGATTTATTCTACGAAGACCCACGTCTGCCTGAACTCTTGAATCCAAACACCATAGAATAGAATAGAGTCTACACGTACGAATGGAACGCATATTTGAAGCAGCCGAATGGGAGACTCCTGTATCTCTGTCCGCCGTCGTCGTGTTGCACCTTGTGTTTCTCGTGCAATGGAATCAACGCAGGCGTGGTAGAAAACAAGGAGTGACGGTCAATTATCGCAATTTTATGGAAAAGAAACGTTTTCATTCACTGTGGTTGGCGTTACTGTCGCATCCGGCACCGAGGTCTTCCTTCATCCAGACTTGTTCGTGTTTAAGAATACAGACGGACCAAGAAAGAAGAACTTTTGATCGGATAGTTGAAATGGGAAATGAGGAAAATCCGGATTTTATGCAGTCAACAAGAACACGAGGCTACGCTTTTTCCATTCCATTCGAGAAATTCTGTTCCGCATCGATCGTTGGATGACCAGTGCGAGTCTGAATGCGGCTCCCCTTCTCCTTTACAATTGTCATATTGTCTGGTCGTGTCGGGCGCTCGAAGAAGAATACAACACACAGCAATTCAGCTGGAATTACGTACGGATACTATTGTGCTGGGGAGTCTTGGCGTATCTGATCGAGCTGGTGCTGTATCGACTGTTGATTCGTCGTTTGGATGAGGTGGTCCCCGCTCCCGCCATGTTGCAGAAGACTCACTCGGTTCCATGCGAAATAAGCTGCTGTATCGACCCTTGTCGACACCGACCTCTGTCACGGCAACGATGTTACTTGTCTTTCATCTTCAGTACCCCTTTGTCGCTCCCCAAATTTTGCCTATTCTGGGAACCCACGTTTTCTCGCTCGATTCCCAAGCTTCTCCTACTTTCTCTGCCTATTCAATCTTACTGTTTTATCCTACCCGTCACATCCAATTACGTCAATTGCGACAGGGGATTCATCGGCCTTTTCGGGTGGTATACCGGATTCCTTGTGGAACCATACTGGAATACACCATTGTGTTTTGCATTATGTCTAATAACACTTGTATCCGCCCGTGTGGATGGCCGCTACGGCAAAGATCTGATACCGTGTATAGATTACGTCGCTTTGAATCATAATGGAGACGTTCTGGTTCCAAATGAACAAGGAGAATGGGTTCCCATGGACGACAATGCAGAAGGGGAACCCGTTGAATCCAACGATGAACAGTCGGATGGTTCGGTCTCGAGCGATGACGAATCATCCGACGAGCTGATGCCCTTCTTCCTCGGATGAAGAGATATATGGGTCTCGAATTCTAGGTGACGAAGATGGTGATGTAGAGTCTCCTCCGAGTGTGAATCATCATCGAAGACGCCGTCCATGGACCGAGCTCGTTCCTCTCCGTTTGCCGATAACGAGTGATTGGGCAACGCGAATACGGTCACGCAGAGGACCAATGCTCACTGAGCCAAGCTGCGCAGCGTTGGACGACAGAATGTAATGCGCAAACAATACGGCTCCGGTAGATTTATAGAATTGTTAATAGCGACACTTTTTACGCGAAACTCAAAGTTTGATCGTGAATCTTTTCTTGAATACGACCCACTTTGGCGGCCCATTCTCCATATCGGCCGGCCAAATTCTCCAACTGTTCCTTGTTGAGAACACGAGGCAGCACCCACGTCACTTGCAACGTTTGATCCACTTGATCCAAGGACCCCTTGATCAATTTCACACTCAAAGCTCGCATGATAATCCATTCGACTTGATCTTGTGCGACCATGAGCATTTCTGCAATCTCTTGAAACGTCAATGTTCGTTCGTGTGCCGGTTTGGCAAACACAATCTTGACCAACGCCAGAAGCGTGAGCTTTTCCTGCACCGCCGTAGCTCGGTGCACCAGTGCAGGCTGCGTTTGAATGGCTGCCGCATGTTGTTCCGTCAATTGATTGAATTTCAAGATATCCCCATCCGCACAGGCCCGAAGAAGATCCACCAACCACCCATCCGGACTGTCATTGAGCGACAGAATCAATTGCTTCGGAGCACTTTCCAAGACTTGACCCAAATTGTACACCCCATCGGCGGTCAATGCCGCCAAGCAGAGGTCGACCGCCAACTGATGGTAATCCACATTCGTTGTAAACGCCGCTTTGACTCCTTCCGCCGGCGCCGGCGCATACGTGAGAAAATGAATCGCGTGCTCGTAAAAGGCTTCCGCCGGTCCCACAATTTTATAGTACATCATGGCCTGTTCAAAATGCGCCGCATTGACAATCGCCTGGTCGACTTGATCGGTAATCAAAATTTCGTTGAGTGTGGCAGTATTGGCACGAATGACCGACAATACCGCATCGAGTGCTTCTTTTCGTGCTGCTGGACCATCCTCCGCCGGAAGACTCTGCAAGCACAACAAGGAATGCTTGGACTGCGCATAAATTGTCGCAACAGGCCCTAGTGTATCTTTTTTGGCAATGAGATTCTCCAAGACAGCCTTGGAGGCCGTCCTGTCGTCCAACGACACGGCGACGGCCGCCGCAATCCGGGCCAACGACAAACTGTGCAAGCGCTTTTCGACGCTCGTCACGACCTTGTCGTACAATGCAAGGTACGAATGAACGTCTTGGGCTGTTTTGCGAACATTCTTGGGATCCTGGACAAATTCCAACACTTTCAAGGTCAATTGATGCCAGCGTTTGGTCTCCAAATAGCTTTGAATGGGTTGATACACGTCGGCGGCCAAATCTTGGTGCAATTGCGACATGGTTTCGCAGTGTTCGACGGCTCCGGCGATCGAGTCGACTGTGTTGGAGTTCATGTTGTAATGAATAGTGATTTTTAATTGTAGATTGGCTGGCTTTTATTAAGAAGAGTAGAAAAGCCTTGAGAGAATAGAACAGAATCGAATGCGTGCCTTTCCTGTGAGATTGTCATCGTCGAAGCACGCGATGGATGCCGGACAGAGCGACTTGCATGGAAGCTTCACGAAGATCGAGTCAAGCTCGGGACTGGATACCATCGCTACTGTATTTGATTCAACAACGGAGCGACAGTCTGAGGTTTTGAAAGTAGGATCAGGAGGAGCGTTGCGCGCTTCGTAGAGTACTCTACAAGGAATACCCCGTACGATTACGATGCTATTTCGTTGAAAGTACATTGGGATGTGAAAACGGTTCTCCATGCGTACTTTCTATGCTATAGAACTAGTAGTGAACTCGAGTGCGTTGTCAGTCGTTGCGGTTCATCGCCCAAACCACCATGGGCATCCGCCATTAGCTTATCATTTCGATTTATCATTATTATTGCAAATCAATATTTTGACTTGACAAGCCTTCCGTTGATATTATATTCAGCTGCTTCACTCGAACAATACAGTCAGCTCTGTTCAAAGAGACTTTTACGAGTTTTGTTCGCACTTTGCTGGTAGCAATAAAAAAAGAAGCGTGGATCAATCAATCAATCAATCGGCATTTGCTACGGTAGACCCGTCATTCAGTGCGATACATTGCTAATTGTGTTGGAATACATACCTGCCCACATATACATCAGGTTCTAGCCAATTTTCGATAGCAACGCGACTCGAAATAACAGAATGATCACCAACTTTTTCGTACTCTCCCTCGCGGAGACACGATTCTCGCCAAACACTACCGCAACGAGTCGGGAAAGGACATGGGAGCGCACGAACGCACGCATACGGAAGCCTTTTTTCGCAAAATCAAATTCTGGGACGACAGCAAATCCGTGGCGGAAGATGCGGAAGTTGTGGATATTTCCACGTCGGTAGGAAATGAAGCCGTGACCAAACGAGTGGGGATGCTCCTCCGGTCTTTGTCATGCCGGATGGTTTGACGTATTTTCATATTCGACGCAATGGATTGGTGCTGGGGGCGTCGTCGGCGCGGAATGTGTCACCGAATACAGTGTTAGAGGTATGTATTGTATACTATCGATTATTGTGCTCGAGTGGAAGCGCACATGATTATTCGTTCGTCTCACTGTTTTGTTTTGTTTTGTTTTCATTCTTCACATCAAACACTTCACAGCTCCTCTCCACCATTGCTCGGATATTCAAAGACTACTGCGGGACACTTTCCGAGGAAGCACTACGGAAGAACTTTATTCTATGCTATGAACTCCTCGATGAAATGATTGATTTTGGGTATCCGCAGGTGACGCGAACAGAGAATCTAAAGTCATTTGTGTACAACGAACCCATTGTCGTCGACTCGGTGCCTCTGACTGGCAATATGGTCAACCCCAAGACCGCTTCTGCGTCTGCTGTTCATAAACCCGTCATTTCCTCCGTCGGTGCGAATGGACGCAAGACAACCGGGCAACAAAACAGCGAAATCTTTGTCGATATTCTGGAGCGACTCAATGTTCTTTTCTCCAACAATGGATACGTGCTCAATAGTACAATCGACGGGTGCATTCAAATGAAATCGTATCTAGCCGGTAATCCGGAATTGCGCCTGGCACTCAATGAAGATTTGGTGATTGGAAAGAACTCGGGACGATACGGTTCTGTTTGTGTCGATGACATGAACTTTAATGATTGTGTGAACCGCAATGAATTCGAATCCGCGCGCACTCTTTCCTTTATTCCACCGGATGGTGAATTCGTTGTGTTGAATTATCGAATCACGGGCGAATTTTCGACTCCCTTTCGCATCTTTCCATCGATTGATGAAGTGAGCCCGACCAAAGTGGAAATTACGGTTTTGATTCGTGCGGAAATGCCGAGCAATCACTTTGGGGCCAATGTGGTCGTCGAAATGCCTATGCCTGCTGGAGCAACCGCCGCTGCATCTTGTAGTCTCATCAATGCCCCGGGGACTGGTCACGCCAGTGCCGAATATATTTCGGCCGAGAACAAAATTGTTTGGACCATGAAGAAGTTTCCCGGAGGAGCGGAACAGACCATGAAAGTCAAAGTGACTCTCAACAAGCCTTGTACGACGCAGATTCGACGACAAATTGGACCCATCAACATGTGTTTCGAGATTCCAATGTACAATGTGTCGAATCTGCAGGTGAGGTATCTTCGTGTTGCGGAGAATATGGTGGGATATACACCGTATCGCTGGGTTCGATACGTCACACAAAGTAGTTCCTACGTATGCCGGCTGTAAATCGAATTGAGATTAATTTTAGGGCGTGCTAGCTTGGTATTATTGTCTGACCTAGTTGTAGCGGGAAGCAAATGATGTGTTAGATCCTTAGCATCCTGAAAGAACCGTCAATTTCAGTCACATCTCGAGTCACGAACCTTGAACTTGAAGCAGACCACCAAAAGAAAATTGAACCAGTGTGTAAATCGGATGGATTGGATATCTTCACAACATTACCAAAGAGAAAGATATACAGTGTGTCTTTCTTTCGCCTGTATCGCTTAACAACAAAAGACGAGTTGAAAGGCGTTTGAATCTGTGAAATCAGACTCTCTTGTATTTTTTATTTTAAAAAATGAAGTTGTCGACTTGTCTCCTTTTCGTCGGATCACTGATCATCCCGTCACACGGATTCACCCAACCACATACTCTCCAACATCGTTACCCGAAAGACAGCACATCTGAAAAGACTTTTGGAAATTGTGGCCGAGGTCGCCTTTGTGCCGAGGAATGGACCGGTGAAGTCGTTGCTGGCGGACAGCTACAAGGCTGTTCGATACAACTCGTCGGAGGTTCCACAACGGAGTGGATTGTCACGATCGATGGTGTTGAGGCCGATCTCGGACGATTCAGTCAGGCTATCTACAAAAAGTTCACAACAGATGCTAAGAAACAGCGCTTTCAGGGATTCCGCCCAGGACCATCCTCCCCATTTGGAACCGACGTATCGGGCGTTTGCAATGGACGAGTGTGCCCGAGAAACTGTCCTCGAGGCTTTGCAGCAGAATAATATTCGCCCATTTGAGAATGCTCGAAGTGAGATGACCATCGATAGTATCTCGTTTCCTCCTCCACCGCCAAAACGTTCCAAGAAATCAAAAAAGGGCCCGGTCAAAGAAGCTGAAGTCAGCGACGAACCAGCAACCGAGTGGCTGACGAAGAAAACAATGAAAGAGGCTGTCGATGCTGGCTGGCAACCGGGACAGAGTTTTAGTTTTGTGGCCAACGGTGTGAAAGGTCAGAAAGTCAAGGATCAGGACACATCTACCGCAGTCCCTCTTGGAGTAAACTATTAATGACTGTAGTCATACCTAGCAAATCGCTTTCTATAAACTTTATCATGCTTTCATCGACGAAGACCTACTTCAACTAACAGCTTGACGACGTTTCGTTATTTTGTCTAGCCTAGCTCGACCGTTCATTGTTCATTCTTTGGAGTTTTCTCGTATGTACTTCGTACGTAATGATGACGCATCGGTACTGCGTGACAGCCGTCAGGCGTGACGAACTCGGAAGAAGCAATAACCAGTCCCACGAAATGTGATGATTGGTGGATAGTGCGAGTCATGCCTGACTCAACGACTAATTTAGCTAGCTACTATGGAGAAGTCAAGTAGAGAAGAAAGAACGAACGGACGCGGGACACGCTTACTTAGACGTTTTGACAGAAAAGGCTTGGCTGGATCGCATTCAAAATAAAAACAGGAGCACTTTCATCCGATTGCAATCGTTGTTGCGTTGATAGTAACCAGTCTTTAGTCGTAAGACAGGGTCAACGCAAACAAATTGATATCCGATCCTCCGACAATAGAGGACAGACGCAACGACAAGAGAGGTTTCGCGTAGTTGCCTCTTTTGGTTTGGATGACAGCAGCAGTAGCACCGAACACAATCAGGGCAACGAACAACACCTTCCCCATTTCTTTGTCGCCCGATGCTGGCTTTATAATTGATACTCATAACAACACCGTGATAAAGGGTGATTTCTGTATTATGCCAAGTCAAATGCGGGGTATTTGGTCTTGCGTATATTGCACTGCATCGTTCGGTAACTTTCACGATGCACAAGACCATGAACATGTTTGCCAAAACAGGAGGGCGTTTCACAGGTCAATGCAGACAGATCCGACGTTTGCCTCGATGATGGATGGATACAATCCATTAGCAAGTCAGTTCAATGCAATGGCGTTTCCTCCTCGAATAGAAAATATCGGAGCGACTGCAAGAAACATTGTTCGGGGAGACAAAATGTCCTTTCCTTTGATGGGTATGAATGACGAGAAAGGCTATTTGGAGGATGCCGATGTAGTTGCTTGTCAAAGCTTGGAGTTATTTACATTGCCTCGCTTCGACTCTCAGTCTGTAAGACAATTGGCGTTACGGTGTTCCTTTTGTGCTCGTGGTAGCATAATACCCGGTGCTGTTACAATTCCAGAAAAGGTCGAGGAAGTAGGGAAGAGTGTTCGCCAGCTAGCGCAAGACCACCTGCCGTTCTGTGAATCGGCTCCTATTTACATCAAAAATATTATTGACCTGGCTAAGCGAAAGCGTCAACGTATTCGTGACGAATCATCGCCAGCGTGGCATCAAGATCAAGCGTTTCAAAAGTATTACAAGATTTCTGCATGGCTCGGTGTCAACAACTTGGAATTGTCACCAGTGCTGAGGGTAACGGCATCCTGCTAGATCCTGAGAAAGCATCACCGAATGAAATGGGTTTTCAAACGAAGCGACATAGCATGGATAGCAGAAATGAGCAAGTCGCGTATCAATACCAAGGAGCTGGTTTTCAAAGGCGTCTTTCGCTATATTCCGACTTTCACCAGGACGATCACTCGGCTCATCCTTCCATTGGCATGATGGATTCTCCGCTGAATCGGAGCGAACATGGAGGAGATCAGATTGAGCCTATGCCCTTGACGACTCGATGAACAGATCTACGGCAGAGGGAGAGGACAAAGAAGCGTTGCAACAAGGTCTAAGGCTAGATAACATGCCATTCTTTCAAGAACGAAACGGGGACTGGGTCTGCCGATACTGCAATCATCTACCTCCTGCGCTTAGGGATGATCAGTACATCTGGTCTACTCCCAGCAAAGTCCCACCTATCAAACCTTTCGTCGACTATCACCTATCTCTTTGTCGAAGCTACAACCAGATGCATGGAATACCGTTTCCGTCAGTTTATGATTACACAGGACATTATCCGCACACTGGCCTCCACCCGCTGCAGCTAGGATGGGTCAATGCTTCGTCGAATCGGTTCGGCTATCAAGGCAATCAGCAGATAGACGAGTCAAGAGTTGTTCAAAAAAGAAACGCAGATCTTGTCGAGGATTTCGTCCGGGCGAAAGTCAACAAGCAGTGGGCAGGTAAATGAGCATGCGATAGACCTCCTTTCACAAATCGACCGGAGCGTAGTCGATGTGCATGGACGAGAGCTCCCGGAATCTTCAAGACTCGTGGTGGATGAAGATCGATTGTTGCTGACGGATTATTTCTTCTTTCTCATGAAGCAACTACGTCTGGTACGCTTCACCGAGTCGGATCGCAGGACGCGAGGCGGAAAACGAGAAAACATCAAGGTCGGTTATGGTGGCCTAGAGTGTGTACACTGTGCGATCGAAGGCAAGAATGCTAGAAAGTTCTTCTGGAGTGACGTGGACCGATTAGCAAACAGTTTTGCGGAAATACCTGCGCATGTTATCAAATGCCGCCGATGTCCTGAAAATGTCAAAAGCGCTCTGCTGGAACTCAAGAAGAGCCACAAGGAGCAAATGTCGCGTCTCCCTCGTGGGTCGCAGAAAGTGTTCTTTCGTCGAATGTGGAGACGACTTCATGACGATGACCCCAAAGCGATCGAATTCAACCGGAATGCTTCACCTAGATCGCAAAAACTTTCCTCAAGTAATCAGCTGACTCTGACGGTGAGTGTTTCACCCAAGGACGAGTCCCCGACAAAACCAACAGCAGTAGCGATGAGAGCGTGCTTCCGCTGGTTCGACCTGGAGCTGAAGCCGCCACTGCTTTGAAGTATGCTTCCACAAAGACGGCCCACCGTCTCCTTCATCTCGAGTATTGTTGGCGATGCCGGAAGACAAAGAGTGGCTGTCGGATACAGACTGTTTTATAAGGCGGCAGATCGAAGTTTTTTCGGCATCAGAGGATGATGTGAAAGTCGCCACCAAGGAGAGAAAGTATCATATCAAAGAGGGCCAGGTTGGAATACGATGCGTTCATTGCGCGATCGCTGGAACTGCGTGCATGAGTGCCGTCGCATATCCCACAGCAATGAACGGTATCTACGAATCTGTTCGCGAGTTTCAGCGACTGCACCTTGATAACTGCAAGAATTTACCCAGTGCAGTGAAAACGGAACTTTCGAAAATGCAGGGGCTGCCTCTTTGAGTTCCGTGCTTCGGACGTATTATGTCCTTTCAGCTCACGCCCTTGGGCTGCAGGATACGCCCGATGGAATTCGCACCGGAGGAAAGATAACCCCGATCGGATCTTTTAGTTCCGTCGCTTTCTCGGACAAAACCTCCGACCGGAGAATCTGCTAGCAACGGATACCGACGAGACGAAGCGACAAGGTGAGAATAATCCGCCGCGAGCGTCAAAGAGGGCGCGCCGAGATGAAGTCTAAGCTAGCACACTTAAATACAGTAATGGTAAATAGCTTTTCGAACACTGTATCTTGCGTATTGCATTACTAGGCTGTTTCTGCTAGAGAATCCCCTCAGTCTACGACTAAAACGTAAATGAATAAATAATAGACAACGACGGCAAATGCTCGTCGAGCTTGACAAATGCTCGTCGAGCTTGACCTTATCATTCTTCGTCATGGTCAAAGTTCGAGACGGGAAAATCTCCGTTGCACGCTCTTGGATGACGTCACCTCGCACCGTGAACGTTTCGATAAGTTTATTTCTTCCTCTGCGCGCGAGCCGTTTAAACCTGGCAGTGCATCGGGGACGAATTTTGGCCCAAACCTTCAAACGCCTGCTGACATTGTGAATGAAGACAAGTAACACAGCGTCCAGCAGATACTGGTAGACTTCAATCGTCTATCAACCTTTCATCAATCTGCTTGTGTTGTCATCGCTCACAGTTTCTGTTCGAAGGAGTTGCTGCAATTCCTTACATAATTCGATCTAAAAAAATGGCAGAAAACCAAGGAGAACACGCCGACAAGGAGAAGAAGCGCAAGAAACAATACAAGCGCATGGAGAAGATCCTCGCGGAGGCTTGGGAATGGGATCCTTCTTTTCACAATAAAGATGACGAAGACGAACTCATCTGCTTGACAGATGTCGGTCAGAGAGTGGATCAAAAGAATACCGTTTTGGGCGTCATGGATGGGAAGATTTCGTTCGTGACCTTGGTGGCGTTTACAATTGGCACATCAAAAGTGAGTATCTTCTATATCTTTTGCTTGTTGGCCTTTTCGCTATGCTATACGCTATCTTCGTGATGTTTTTGATGATCGCACCCGTGCTGTTCGATCGAAGCGTGTTTGTTGCGTCTATCCCCTTTCAATGGTTTCTAATGCCATTCGATTGAAATCTTATTTATTAATAATAGAAAAACAGCTAAGACGACCAAAGCCAAAGCATGCATTAAAAGGCAAAAGATATATTCGCAAAACTGGACGAGTCGCTCGCCAAGATTGTCGCTGAGTACGTGCCAACGGACAATCAAGGATCAGCGAAGAAACGCAAAATGGAAGACGTTCATTCTGCTGCAAGTCCCGGAAAGAAGCGAAAGGCAGCAAACAAGAACAGCGAACTGGCAGAGCGGGAAGAGCGAGCCATGGAAATGCTAGCTACATTCGTTGAAGAGCGACGCGGCCATCGGTCACAAGTGTCTAGTTTCTCGGCACGCGTGACTCGCAAGGCATCCGGCGGAAAATTCGACACGAATTTTTACAACGAAGCAGGAAGACGTTTTCGTTCTATGTTAGAGGTTGGGCGTTTTCTTGGTCTTGTAAACGACGATCGATCTGCGGTTTCGGGTGGCGGTGTTCGTCGTAGAAGTGGTGGTGGTCAAAAGAGTCTTCACGCGAACAAGAAGCTGAGAAGAAGACAATCAGGAAGGAGCTAGAAAAACTACGAAAGGCACACCAGAGAGCGGTGAAAGCATTAGATGATTTTGTTACGGAAAGAAAAGATTCTACTCATCCGCAAGATAGTCTGCAGCTCATAGAAGAAGATGAAGCGACTCCATCATTGGGTGCTTCAGTGATAGAGCCCGCATCTATCATGCCGAGTAAGACCGCTGCTGCACGGATTCCTGATATTTCACAATTTGCTGGTCTTCCAGATAGCTGCGTCCCGGATGTTCTCATGACATGGAACTTTCTTTGCACCTTTGAGCGCGCGATCAACCTTACACCGGTTGGCTTGGATGACTTTGTGGATGCTCTCACGTACATGCCTCCGGAGGACAGACAGGCGATGATATTCTGGCTCCTCCAGTCTATTTAGCGGAGGCGCATCTAGGTCTTCTCAAGCTCCTATTTGAGGATCGATCAAGTGATGATTGGTGGTGGAGTATTCTGGAATCGGATGAAACAGATTTACATGGAAATCTGAATGAAGACATGGAAACAGGACCACTGGTCCCGCCGCCCATAAAGGTTGACATGTTGTCACTTTTCCAGGAAGTAGAAGATCCTTTGATAACAACAAGTTGGTTATCTGCTCTTGAGGGTGCTTGTAGCGGCAACATCACCAACAGAAGGCAATTCAGAGATTCCCTTAAGACGACTATGAAACTCGTGACAAACAAATGGGCCTTGGCATACCTTCGAAAAGCGTTAGGTCACGACAAAACCCCAAATTGCGAGTTCATCAAAAGGCTGCTAAGTGGCTTTGTAGAAGGTTCCGAGAAGCTCGTCCCGATCTCGTAGATAGAACTGTGAAAAGCAACGATGTTGTAAAAGCCCGGGAAAAAGTGGCCGAGGAAATAAGCAAATTGATGAACGACCTGCCAGAATCGGTACCTGAGGTAGGGAGCGATGATATATCTGACACTGAGTACGATGACGACGAGGAAAGTGATGATTCTGACGATGAGGATGTCGATCTGGAAAATCTTGGCGCAAACCGCAGCAGCAATCTGGATGATTCTCAAAAAGTGGCGAGCTCGATTCCACCAAAGCCGTTGCCAACCTTTGTCGACATGCTCTTACCGCCTGCCAAGCCGAATGCCAATGATGAATTTGTGAATTCTTTCTCGTGGCCTCATCTTGTCGGGGCAACTCTTTTACGCACATTGCATCGAAGAAGGCGCCTTTTGAACGAGGTTGATGACAGTTTACGCGATAAAAATCAATTCAACCCATTGGTCGCGTCGGAACGCAGGAAAGAGAGCGCATTGCAGTTGCCAGGGTGTTCAGTGACTGTGTCGAAAGCGCAGAGCAGGGTTTGTCAATCGAAAAAGCGATAAATCATCTATGCAATGGCGGTGACTACATCAGCTTATCACCGCTCGAGCGGCTCTGTATTCTTCGAGGTCTTGTTGAAGCTGCATATGACTCAGGAAAAGTCAATGATGTGGTCATTGGTAATTACAAACAAAGAATGAGCGCAATGAAAGCTCTAGATGTCGAGCAGAGGCGAGCCAAAAAAGAAGCCAAAGAAAAGCAGCAGCCGATGAAGCTGCAGCTCGAGAGCAGCTTGCAGCCGAAGCCAGAGAAAAGTTCCTGGATGAAAAGCGCGAAGAAATTCTCAAACTCAATGAAAAGTCAAAGGAATTTTCCGATGAAGTGATGGAATCTTTGACGGATGAGGACATCATTGATTTCGATGAGGATATAAAAGCTGACTACGAAGCATTGCCAGGTCCGGATTCGTTCAACAAGGCTGAAGTCAACGAAATGGTAAGGCGATTGCAGGAAGCAGCAGCATTCGATACCGATTCGCTTCGTGTCATAACAATGGAGGAGCTTGTTCATCGTGAGAGGCTAGAACTTGAAGAGATGGAAGCTGGGTTATCAGGTTTAGGCGGTGAGGATGCTTTGAATGATGCAGATCTGGACCGGGACACTTTGAGGTCGATAGAGCGGTTAGCGAGAGACATCACGAGAGCAAAACCCTTGCAGAAAAGCTTCCCGTCATGCGCAGTGTTGCATTAGAGCAACTAAAGGATGCCATTGTTGATGGTACAATGAAAGTGCTGCGCAGTGCTATTTCATCAGCCAAGAAAGCGAAATTGACCGGCCCCGACGATGAAACTGGAGGATCTGGGCTGTAGACATTATGAGAGACGCAGCACTGGAACTTGACAAAGCGAAACAAAACAAGCGCGTTTTTGACGCGCAGAAGGATCTTATAGCAAAACGCAATAAATGTTTTATTCGGTGCGATCCTCTGGGTCAGGACCGCTTCGGAAGCTGCTTTTGGACTTTCAACGCCGAAGAAGCTGGACATATCTGGGTTGAAACGGAGTATAACCTGTCCGACGAGCACGCCGAGACAACGGAATTTCCAGGGTTCGTCAGCTTGAAGCGCAGAGGATCGGAAATTAGGGTTGGTGCCGAGGACATGGAATCGGATTTTATCGCTTCCGAGGATCCTGCTTTGCGGCTGTTTAGCAGGCAGGAATATCATTCCACTGGATTCAGCTCAACTCTTGTCAAGCGCCACTGGGGATGTCATCTTACCGAAGAGTCCTTGCGCTCGGTGATCAAGTTGCTAGATAGCAGTGAAGCAAAGAGCAAGCGCTAAAAGCTAAACTCAAAGATTCCCTTGAAGAGATTGTAGAGAGTTCTGAAAAGCAAGAACTCAGCATGGTTGAGGCCGAAGACGAAGAGAACGGAGACTCTATGCTTAGTGACAACCATTTGCTCGCGGAGGGAGACGAGGGCGTGCTACAAACCGCAAAGACGGCCTTACTGAGCACTGATCTATCTGAGTCCCATGTCATTCGTGATTTGAATTCTGCAATAGGAATCAAAGTACGAGTACGTCTTGTCGTCGGCGAAACTAAGGACTCGTCGGTGGCAAAATACGAAAATGGTGAAGTGCTTGGTTGGTTGACACGGAAGTACAAAGTGGAAAACCCTGATAGAACGGAGGAACAACAAGACACTGACGAAGCTAGCGCACACACGCAAGAGGTTTCTGTCTGGAAAGTGCGCACAACTAGAGGAAAGATCATATGGCTGGATGGCTCCGAAGTCCTAGAAAGTTATCTCAGATTCAAGAAGCGCGAGAAGGAAGCAGGCTATTTCGAAAGTGACTCATCCTTCCTTGCCTATAGAAATCATAGCGGGCGTCACTGTGGAAAAGCTAGCGAAGCGCCCTATTCAGCTAGTCCTATCTTCTTCGCGCGATGGATGGTCAAACGAGAAGCAGAGCTTTATCCCAAATTGAAAATTCGAAGCTATGACAACACCTGGGGAGGGAAGAGCGGAGCTAGGAACCTGTGGACAAACCAGATGAAAGATTTTGCTTACGATTTTGTAAATGCGCAGCAAGGATTACTCACGCTTGAGCAGGCCTTTTCGAATTGACACTAGGTTTTTCTGAGTACGAAAGCGCACCCGAAGTCATTGACGTTCAAGCCGCATTAGATGACCCTTCGCAGCGCTTTGAGATAGAATTGGAGTCGATAGAAAAGTCGGCTCCCGGTCTTTGGAATACGCCTTTATCAAGAGCTGTTTTCATTGAGATAGTGTCTAAGTGCAAAACGACAGGAATTCTTGCACTTGCCTTCGACTTACTCTGTCGAAACACTTTGAAGTATCTCCAACGCCATAGGCTTCTGGACGTTCGCACAGAGCGAGAATTATCGACCTATGAAAGTTTCGTAGGTAGCAGAACAACACGGCGAATGAATGCATGGCAACAGCAGCAAGAGTTGTATTTTGAATGATCGTCCGCATAAACATTTTCGTGAATACGGGCTCATGTTGTCATTCAACAATAAATAGCGCAATAAATCTTTTGCTAATGAACCTCTAATTGTATGATAATATTAAGCGATGGGACCGAAGAACGCCATGCAGATCTAAACTACTCATCTCCCACCGGGGATAAAAAGACTGAATTCGCTTCCATGTTTTTAGCCAATTCGGCATGATTCAGTCCATCGGTTTCTTTGTAAGACACGACAGTAGGAAGACTAAACTCCCGCAAGGCATCTTTGACTGACATGACTCCCATGGCCGACGATCGTCGACCCGCGAATGGTAGCGTATCGGGTGACCGTCCACACTGACTGTTCAAATTAATCTTCCCAAATATAGCGGAAACCCGATCCAAGATACGGGCAGTATCCTTTGGATTTTCAGTGAAAATGGAAACCTGCTGTGCATAAGGACCTTCTTTGCCGAACTTTAGTAGTTGCTCAAGATCATCGTACGGGGCAATCGGAACCAGTGGACCGAATTGTTCCTCCTGAATGTGTATGCGTTAGAATACTGAGACATAAACAGCATTTCATAAACACCAAGATACTTACATGGAAGATTTCCATATCCTCTCTGTCGACGAAAAGAAAAACGGTAGGTCAGTTTTGTTCACAGGGTATTGCAAAAACGTAAGTAACAGAACTTACGTGACAGGATAAAGGACAGCAGGGACCATCAAAGTACTATCGTCACCGCCGACAACTTTTCCACCATTTTCATTCATTACTCGTGCTCCCTTGCTCAATGCATCCGAGAGCAAAGAATTCATGTATTGAATCCGACCTTCATTGGGAAGGGTGTAATATTGGACAGAAGCGGCTCACCGCCTTGTGCATGATTTTGCCAAGGCAAGCCAACTCGCAGTGCTTCCACTTTTTTGGCCAGCTGCTGGGCAAAGTCTTCCGCATGTGCACGAGGCACAAACATTAGCTTCAATGCAGTGCACCTCTGTCCATTGAACGAAAGGCTCCCAAGGACGATTTCATTCAATGCATTGTCAAGAAGAGCCTCCTTTCCCGTTTCAAAGACATCCGGGAGGACAATTCCCATATTGTTTGCTTCCAACTGTAAAATACCTTAAGACGATGCGGATGTGGATGACTATGAATCAAGTTATCAGCTGCCTTGGAGCCTCCAATAAAGGCTAAACCATCAATGAATCCCGATTCCATGAGAGGAGGCATGGTTTTGCGACCCGACCCCGAAATGAAATTGACAGTACCCGGTGGTAATACTTTGTTGAATGCTTCCATCGTGAGCAAATGCGCGAGACCGCCCACAGCAGGGATTTTCATGACAATGATATTGCCCGTGAGCAAAGCAGGAATCATGGCGGCATAACTCTCGTTCATTGGATAGTTGTACGGCGCCAAACACATAATGACCCCAATGGCAGCTCGACGAATGATCGCGCGGGTAGAACCAATCGACTGCCACACTCCGGTATACTCATCGTCACTTTTGATGGTCTGAATGACCTGCCGTGCAAATTGTACGGTACGATCAAACTCGGCTTCGGCATCCTTGCGATTTTTCCAATCTCCCACATGAGCGTCGTGACAATTTCTTCTCGAACTTTGGTGAGTTCTTCGAAACAGCTTCAATGGCCCGACAGCGTTCTTGGAGACTCATTTGAGGCCACACACCAGTTCCCCGTCCCATGCTTGCACGGCGACTTGGAGTACTTGCAGAGCATCCTGTGAAGTGAATTGTGGCATTTTTCCAATTACGACTTTTTTGAATGGCTTGGAACCATCTTCGAGACACGTCGTGGCTTCTTCGTCGACTTGACAGCAGGCTACTACGTCTTGCCAAGGTCGAGCTGCCGTTTCTTCGAATGTGGTGGAGACGGGCGACCAAATTTGGGGTGTCACAAACGGAGCGTCGGCCGCTAAAGTGGAGAGGCTGTTGATAGCCAAGAGCGCAGCGGCGAAGGCAAATTTCATTATGCTTTCTGTCAACAAGTCACAAAATATATGAATGTATTATTTGTTTGTTCTATGTTATTGTAATGAACACACAGGATCTACAGGTGGCAATAATTGCGATGATCCGCAGTATCACAAAATCACATCAACACGTCATTCGTGTTTGTGCGAACCTTTCGGTCACACAACGTGCTTATGACGTACCGGTATTAAAGCTAGGCCAAACGAGAATGGGCACCCTGCGTGCTCCTTCTATTTTGAGAGTAACAGCTAGTAACCTCTTAAAGCATCGCTGCTATGAGTTAAGAGGTTTCGTTGATGTCAAAATCATAACGCACAACAAACTAGCACATTCGTTCGGACGCGTAGCAAACAGTTGCCGTCCTTGAAACCCTCAAAGCGCGATTTTCTGGTTCAACAGCCAACTCTGTTCCGACACTGCAGCGGGAACTTGATCTTCCATTCGTTGTCGTAAGCTATCTGCTGCAGCAATCCCATCCACGTCTATAATGGTCAAGTACGTGTCTTCGAATGCTACCCTTGCCACAGCTCTTTGATAGAGGACGGGTGTAAGAACGAGCTCACCTCATCTGCACACACATCCCAACTATACATTATATTCATGAACTTACAAGTTGTTAAAATCATTGTCATCATTTCCAAATGGATCATCCAATTCAATCGCAACAAGCTCCAATCCCACAAACCCATACGTCAAGACAAAAGCTTGACAGCAATGAGCCAACACCGATGAACTATCACCAATCAACACAAATGGAACGGTGAAGACATAGAGAAAGAGAAATGTGCGAGCCATTTGCACCAACGGAAAAGGGACTGGCGTCATCAAGAACCCCTGAATGCTGTAATAACCTCCCATGAACGAGTCGACGCTCTGTAACAGTTTACTCTCTTGCGTCGCTTGTATTTTCGCGTGTTCGGCGAGCCTTGTCGCTTGCGAATGAATCGTCTTGCGCAGCAGATAAGCCAAATGAACGGGAACCCGCATGGAAAGTTCCCACTCGGATCGTTCCGCATGCGCCCACCGGGCACTTTGCCTTGTCATGCGCATTACTTCTTCGCGTTCCACTCGATTCAATTCCGAAATCTCCCACACGGGCCGCTGCGTCGTGGGATAATTGATTACGGCCATGGCCGTCCGCAACAATATCAAAGAGCGATACGCGAGTTCGTGTCGCCATTCGATTGCCTTTTCATCCAGCCCCGCGTTGGAAAGAACAGCGGCCGTCTGCACAAGTTCGCGTGTTTCTCGGTACATGGTACTGAGATAATTGCGAGCTTCATTGTAGCGACCCAATGCGAGATTGACGCGAGAAACCAACAAGAATGCGACGACAATCGACAAAAAGGAATGTCCTTGATTGCTAATTTCAATGTAATGTTTGGCAGTGACAAAGGTCCAGTCCAAGTAAGTCAAAAGGAGCGTCAGAGCCACATTGAATATACAGTACGGTAGAACCTACAGTATTTGATGTGAGAAATCAATACAATGCACACCATTCATTATTTCACATGACACGCGACGCGCACCTGAAACCAAATGCTGCCGTGCAGCTGCGTCAAGACACTCCAGTGCGATTTGGAGTTGTAAGGCACTGTGTACGTAGCCAGCAACGATCTACCGGGCCTCATGCTTTTGTAAGAGAAAAGAAAGATGGGTAGATAAATAAATAAATAGACTAGACTAATAGCAAGAGAAAGCAGATTATATTGTGACGAGGTCGCTGCGAAAGAGGTCAACAAATTCGTTTCGCTTTTGCAAATGTGAGCAGAAAATAAGAAAAGGTCACGGAACTGATGGGATACCTGTCGTACTGGTAATGTGTTTATGTAGAAACGGTACTTGATCGTCCATTTTCCTTCGTCGCGCCATTTTCCAATTCTGTTTCCTCCCATCAAACATCCAAACCAAACAAATCCTATGGATGATAGAAATGACAACACCAGCACCACAGCAGATTCTTCTACTCCATGGCAATCGACAAACAGGCCAGCTCTTGCTGGGACGAATGGATCGATTTCGAAGGCGACTCGCCAAGGAAGGATTCGAATTGGTCGCACCCGATGCTCCCTTGCACACTCGGAAAATGAAGCCATGCGGCAGTGGTGGATTCGGAACGGCGATGCGTATGAAGGAATTGATACTTCCATAGAACTGTTACAAACAATTTGGAACTCGAGCAATCATTTTGTGGGAATGATTGGATTTTCGCAAGGAGCTCGATTTGTCGAATTGATTCTTCGCATGCATACAGAGTCGTCTGGCTTTCCTGGACTGCAATTTGGAATCATGGTGGCAGGATACGATGCTCCGTTTCCAACCAATTTGAGTTGTACAAAGAGTAAAGTTGTTGTGACGACACCGACGCTGCACGTCATTGGATTGGCCGATAAACTTGTACCACCGGAAAGCAGTCGAGCAGCGGCTCAATATTTTCACAATCCGCAGTTTTGGAGCATGAAGGAGGTCATCATGTTCCCATGCAAAGCGCAAGAGTCACATCTTACGTTGAGTTTATTCGGAGTACGTTATCGAAAGCACCGCCTGTAATAGAACAAGGGCAAGAAAAGACAATCAAGGACGAATGCTCCACAATTCCCGACCCAGAAACGGCAGAGATACAACGGGACGAGGTGGAAGCTCTGCAAGCTATTTTGCAGACGAATTTTCAATACAATCGAATAGCGAACAACCGGAATTTCCCATCACGTTTCAAATTGCTCTACCCAAATCGGATGACGATGACGGATGGTGGCCTTCGCATCCTGTTTCTCTCCAGTTCACTTTTCCACCCAAATATCCGACGGAAAGTATGCCAATCATCACACTCGTTCATAATAACAATGTCATGGAATTCTCGTCGATACAAAAGATCTATGCAGAAAGCCATGGAGCGTGCGTGTCAGCTGGAAGAAGGCATGCCGTGCGTCATGTCGTGCGTGTACGCGGTCAAGGACTTGTTCGAGTCTGGTGAACTCGCATTGAGCAGCAATCCAGTGTTGATAGACAAAACGGTTGAATCTCTTGAAGAAGAAAGTAATCATTTCGACACGACTACGGATGGTGTCTTTGTTGGCACATGCTCTGCGGAACATAAACAAACATGCATTGAGGAAGGTTTACAAATAGCAGAGAAAGTTTTGCGGAAAGCCGTGAACGACACAGATAGCAACATTGGAAAGAGGGGAGGTCACTACCGACTGACGCTCGGATTAGTCGGCAAACCATCGGCTGGAAAATCTACCTTTTTCAATGCGGCAACTGGATTTGCACGACAGCGTGGTGACAATGAAAGTTCTCTGGGAGGCGCTACGATGGCACCTCATCCATTCACGACAATTGACGCCAATATAGGGTATTGCCTCGCACCAGCGCCTGCAGGAAGTTGCCCCGAAGAGGATTACACCGGAAACCAAACATTTGGGTGCACACACGGTCGTGACAGTAAAGGTCGTAGACTGATCCCGGTTCTACTGAAAGATGTCGCAGGTCTAGTCCCAGGTGCCTACCAAGGTCGAGGGCGCGGTAACAAGTTTTGAATGATCTGACGGACGCGCACGTCCTCATTCATATTTTAGATTCAAGTGGAACATCCGACGAAGGAGGCAACGCTCTTGATGTGAACGGGAAGATACCGACCCCAACTCGAATAGTTGTTCGCATCCGCTCCATGATCTAGAATGGATCCGAAAAGAGTTGATTGAATGGGTGTACTCGAATGTGATACAAAAGTGGGAGACAATCCGACGGAAAGGACGATCGAAACTCTCGGATATGTTCAGCGGATACGGACAGCCGGAAGGAGTGACAGCAGCCGTATTAGCAGAGGTTGAAACGTTCATGACTTTGTCCAATGGGCAAGGGTATAGTTTTGACGATTTGAACGAGTGGAACAGCGGCGATTTACATCGTTTAGTGTCAGCATTCTTGGGTGTTCGATTTCCTGTGGTTCTGGCTTTGAACAAAATGGACATCCCTCAAAGTAAACCAAAAATTTTAGAAGTTCAAGAAGCTTTACCAATTCATGGAGCCCACATCGGTATTCCGTTGTCCGCAAACAAAGAGATGCTTTTATGAAATCTAGAATTGAGAAGTTTGTACTGCGCGACGCGAACGCTGCAACTTCGATTGAAGCAAGTGCACCTCCTCTGGGCGTTTGGCAATGTCTAAACGAAGCAGTTTCTTTAACAAATCCAGTCCTTGTCTTCCCCATATGTGATTTTTCGACGCTTGCTCCTTTACCAGGCTTGAACCGAATTGCAATAGAAGATCCTCGCTCCCGAGCCCCGGCATGATCGCAGCTTTGGAGGCTGCCGATGGAAAAGCCCCTTCGCATTGGAACGCGAACGACCAACTATACCGTCCGATAGCCACTGATCTCGCTTCGCGATGTAATTGTGATGAAACCTGGCTCCACAGTGGAAGATTTATTCTTTGTCTTGAAGCGGTTAGGCGCCTTTGGAGGAGTTTGTGAGAGCAGAAGGAATTCACAATATCGGTGACTCTCCCAAGCAAGTACCAAAAGCAGGATGCTAGGGAAAGATATCCGCATCATACGCATCATGACGAATAAAAGGCGTCGTGGCAATGATAGATTCGACCTGAGTCCCGCAAGTCATGAACCTTGCGAATCAGCTACCTAAATTATGGTAGCGCAATGCGCTTGAAAGCTGAGAATGATGACTTGATTGTTCCCGAGAAATGAAGGAAATTATCAGAAGCTCGCTGCTTCTCTAGATTTTAGCTTTGACAGTGAGCACACCAGTATCCTTAGTCGACTTTATTTTTAGTACTTTGCGGTTAAGGGCAAGACAGATGGCAAATGCAGATGCAGGAAATTTTCAAAATAAAGGCGCGCTCATCGGAAATCGGAATTCCTCAACTTGAAGATCGGAAGCTGCATCCGATGAACGACAAATAAGAAAGGCAAACGTATCGTGTCGCTTGCCTTTTATTCAACTCAAATTCATTCAGTTATCTCACAAATAATAGAATACGCTATAAAATGATAGCGAAACGGAAAAACCACACCGCGATCTTGCTTCTCTTTTTGCGTCCTGTCTATGCAAAGGGCAGATGCCTTCGGAGTCGGTCACTCGTCATCGGCGTCTATCCGTTTTACTCGTCGAAAGCTCACTTCGATCATCGCAAAGCCTCTGCTTCGGCAAACAACGGAACGTCGAGTCGTCAGCGAAGCTCTTTTGGCCGTCGAAAGTTTCTACATGACGTCCCCATACATTGCAGCAGCTTTAACATGCGGTGTAAAGGCATCGGCTGCTGACTATATCGCTCAAAAGCGGCAAATTCGTAAGAGAGGAGAAGTCAGCGGAAGCCCAGTTATTTCATTCCAGAGTGCTAGGAATGTTGCCTTTCTGTTTTATGGAGCCTTGTACCAAGGAATGGCCCAGGAATTTATTTACAACGATCTATATCCGATTTGGTTTGGGACTTCCTCCTTGCCACTTACAGTTCTGAAGAAGACGGCGTTTGACGTTTTCATACAAACGCCATTGTTCACATTGCCCGTCGCATATTTCTTCAAGGCGATTGTTTTTCAACATTCTCCCAAAGAAGCAATCCGAAGGTATCTGGAAGATGTTATGAAAAGGGACTCTTACAGAAATACGTTCTCTTGTGGGCCCCAGTTCAATGCCTGACATTCAGCGTGGTTCCTCCCCATTTGCGTATAGCTTTCATAGCGTTTGTGTCCTTCTTTTGGCTGATCATTTTTTCATCGGTATCTGGCAAGCGCCAGGAGATGGAGGCGGAAGTTAAAGACACGTGTGACCTTGTAGACGGAACGACGTGCAATATTGATGGGTAGCACCATAGCGAGGCTGAATTGCTTGGTCCATGGGGATTCATAGAATACTCGTAACGTCTACAGAGTTTTAGCTAAAGAAAAACCTTTTACTAGTCGAAAAGTTAGCGAGGCGCCATGTTATTCTCTATTGTCGCCTTCTGAGTTCCGTTCACTTCCATGATATAGCTAGCCGCCACTGATGTGTTTCCATTTCTCGCATTCTCTTCCATCGGTTATATGAAGAACAGGCTCATTCCTCATCCCTTCCTAGAGCTAGGGACAGCTGACTCGAGAAGTACAGTAAGGTTATAGGTTAAAATCGCAGCTGCCTAAACAGAGCGTGCCGCGGTGCGACTCGAAATTCTTCGAGATCTTTGAGGATTGATTTACGACTTGTGGCGAACTTCCATTGTTTTTGTTCTTCATTGCTGCTCCTTTGATGACCATGATGCATTGTATCAACATAATCCCTTTGTGGTTACTTCTTCCAATAGCTGCAGTCGAAGCACTAGTTCGTCAGTCACCAACAAATCCGATTGTGAAAAGTTCTACGCATCTTTTGTAAAACATTCTCGATTGCAAGACAATGTAGACGGCGTGTTGTACGTAAACGACGAATGCATCAATTGTGCAGCATGTAGCCAGTTTGCACCCCTCAGTTTTTCACGGAGTAATCAACAACCGTATCACGTCGTCCATCGGCAGCCTGAAACTCCCCTCGAAATACGGCACGCCCGACAGGCCCTGCTTGCCTGCCCGTTGCCGCGATCCGCTTGGAAACACAACAAGAACGGCAGAAACGAAATAGTAATCACAACGTAGAATGGAAATCGTCCGATCAAGAGCTATTGGAGAAACTGAGTGGAAAAGACAAGGAAGAGTCATTTTTTCCAAGGCCTTTCTTGGACGACATTCATGATGTTTACTGGGTCGGATACCACAATAGCGCATCGTTTGGAGCCATTCCCTACCTCTTCCGAACGCACGATGATAAATGGATTATGGTAGATACGCCAAAGTACGGCTCAAGTGCCATCCGAGCTGTCACGTCGCTGACAGGACCCAAAGGGCCCGATTTTCTAGTCATGACGCACGTGGATGATACAGCAGATCATTTGCAATGGGCCAATCACTTTGCTCCTAATTTGCGACGAATCTTTCATGCTGGCGATTTGGGTCGACACAACTGGTTAGGTGACAAGACGCTGGAGGACGTTGAAATTCTTTTGACGAATCCTCCGACGTCGGACGAGTTGGTCCTTTTCTCGTTGAATGGAGAACGACTGCACAGTGTGGACTGGGCTGATATCCGCGAGCCCATTATCATCCACACACCAGGGCATTCACCCGGTAGTATATCCCTATTCTACAGCGTTGATGCGGGGTGTAAGATCTTGTTCACGGGCGATACATACGCCTTTTCCACGCGAACAAATAATATGACAGGGTTCCCACGTTATGGTCACGACCGACAGCTGCAAGCTAGAACGCTAGAGAGGCTATGTGGTCTAGACTTTACTGTGGTAGCCCCTGGACATGGCAACCCGCGGGATTATCGCGGAGTCGATCCTCGTCGGCGTGAAGAAGAACTGTTGCCAGCCCTGCAAGAGCTCCGAGACTAGTAGATTCTTTCCGAATACTCCTGTGATCTGCGATGTTAAGATAGGTAGTCACTCAAGTCGCTATTGCTGTGAAAGGAGCTTCCTTTGGTGAGGGCATTCTTCTAGTGCTGTAGCGCGCCTTGCAACCCTCTAGCCGTTGTTCATTCGGACCAAATTTTATTAGGGCGCGCAGCAAGCGCGCTTGGCTCATGATGCACGATTCAATTATTTTGACTGCGCGCTTTCTGTTCACCGTAAACCGTGGACTGTACGGACTACTGTACTATTTTAGCGGTGTCGGCGCGAGGAGGAGGTCGCGCGGCAGCGAAAGTCATTGGATGTCCGGTTTGACTGAGGGCCGTTCCGTGCTACATGCACAAGTCGCCATACTAAAGGAGAGCCATCGTGTTTTCCGTTGGATTCTCGCGCATCCGTTGATCACTGTAAATATAATACTACATTTTTAAATTTTACCGTTGCATATGCTGGTCTGCCTCTATGTCAACTGTCTATGTATCCATTTGAATCTGCGCGCACGCACAAAGCCGACAGACGATTTCGGTGGCATCCAGTTTTGGGTGGCGGGCAAAAGGAAACGATCTGCGGGGAAGGAATGACCTCCAAATAATAACTCAGCAACGTATCAGTATCATTCGTTTGACCGAAGGTAACTTCAAAAGACGTCAAAGATACAACCAAACACCTACAATGAGGAAATATAACCCCTTACTTGCTTGCTGGCGATAGTTTCGCTTCTGATTTCAGCATCAGCAATGCTGAACCTTGTCAAAACACAAATACGGCTGTCGCTCCTATCTATACTTGCGTCGATCCTGCAGCTGTACTGGGAGATCCGGCGATTCAATGCGATTCCGAGACTTGTATGTGGAATTTGGATTTGTTCAGTCCAGATGCACCGCCCGGGCCGTGCGCAGCGATTCTTCTTCTGGAGCAACAAATTGATAATCTTCCGGACCTGCTCGAACCGTGTTTGTGGTGGGAAATGTTGTACGGAGATCTTGGATACCTCCTTCCTGAGCAACCACCTGTCGCAAGTCCTGGTCCGTCGCCGTTGGATGCAACAACGCTTGTACCGACACTTGCCGGTGAGTATATTCCGTTTTGAAATCGGTTTGTAAGCGAGACTCTTCTGACCTTTTTCGGCTCTCCGTCTCTTTAGAATCCGACACGCCCAGTGTTGCTTTTACTTTGCCGCCCTCCTCTTCGCTGATGGAAATGGCACTGCCCACAGTCTCGTCGATCGTGGAAGCGACATTGAGCCCGACTCGAGCGAGTAGACTTTCTGTCCTTTGCAGAGCATGCTTTTGACATTTGTCTTTGAAAGCTACCGCGGGCTCCGTAGTCGTTCTTTAGAGGAATCTGGGCTGTTATCGACTGATGAATCCTACGACGCAATGATGAAAGTCACCAAAGCACACATTATTGACAATATCCCAGATCTCGTTGATGTGGATTTGACAATCAGTCGAGTCGATCCAGGCGAACAGGCCGGCGGAAACATGGAGACTGTCGTTTTGATGGGGACTTTGTATTTTGCAGCAGGAGCCGCAACAGCCGACACGTTGCCCAACTTGAGCCCCGCCAGTGTTCGCCGACAAGTCGAAGATGTCTTTGACAACAACGTCTCTGTGCTTCGCTACATTCACGCACTGCGAGAGACCGATCTAGCTGCCTTTCAAAACATTGTCTTGGTTTATCCTGGTATTGTTTCGCCGAATTCGCAAACCCAGAGTTCATCGAGCGAGGAAGACGAAAGCTTCTGGGAGTCTTTCTTCTTTAACTGGAACAACCCGGTGTGGATTGTCGTTGCTGCTGGTATTTCAGCAGCTGTTCTTGGACTGTGTGTCGTGTTCAGCGTCACTTGCTATCTTCGTTCGAAACGGCGTAAAGTCTCCTTCACCAGCAGCTTGCCACTCGCAAGTCGGACGATACGTCAAAGACGGCTGGAGACCGAAACCAACAAAACGAAATCGACAGTTTTCACGATGACGAAAGTACGGTAAATGGTCCGGGTGTCAATGCATATCAACCAAGTGAGGTCACGTCCGTTTACTCGTACCTCGATAACAACAATACGATGATGGATGATCAATCATTCTCTGTGGCGCCGTCGTATACGTTCCCGGGCACGGAGTACGATGATAACCGTTCAGTGCTTTGGAGTGTAATTGATGATGCAAAAGATAATGATATTTTGGACGATCTGGACAGCATCGCTGCCGCATCACCCCGAGCCAACAAAAGACCGACAATGCGCGTCACACGGCTATTCCTAAGCGGAAAGCAAGCGAAGACAGCGACGACGACGTTTTTTCTCTTCTAAGCCAAAGCAGCGCTCGTCCTCAAGCGCTTGAAACGAAAGCCAGCAGCGGAAGTCTACTTCAGAAGTCCCTATCGACGCCACAAGCGACAGACGATAGTAACGCAAGCAGAACTAGCCCAGACTCCAATTCGGGGTTTCATATGCTTCGCGAGAATCAGTGAGCAAGCTTTCCAAGATGATCCCTGGATTTGGAGCGAAGCGTAGCAATGTCAAAACATCCACAGACTATCAGCACCTTGACGAATCGGACAGCTCTCATCACAGCTGGGACAAAGAGCTGGGCATTGCTCCGTCGCAGGACGATCTTGACGATGACAGTGTGTTTTGGAAGACTCTGAAGCCAATGAAACTGTTGTATCCCACCTGGCGCCTCTGTCGTCCATTCACAGAATTTCATCTGGCGGAGACGAGGAAACAGAAGACAGTGATGACGGCGATTCCGTTGGGTCCGGAGGTTCGAACGACGCCACGATTGAACCAGCTCAATTTGTTGTCCCCGTCAGTGATGCGACTGACGTTGAATGCTTAGGATGCAACAGCGGGGACACGAACCATTCTGACGGAAAGGACAGCAAATCATCCGAGAAAGAAAACATTAGCTCTGATGCTCTCCTAGACGGCACTTCAAACCATTTCGATAGTAACGTATCGGAAGCACCAGTCGACAGGATGCTAGATAATGAGGGACCTGAACTGCAGGGATGTGATGACGCGAACGCAGCACCCCTTACCGAAAAGCCAGAGTGTTCTCAAAACGTAAACAGCTCCGATAATAGGGCCGGTACAGATGCCCCAGTTGCAGATATGGTCCAAAAGAAAACAGCGACATGGACGGGATGCTGAAGACAGAGTTCAGAGGTTTCAGCAGCCATTTCCATGGAAGAGAACCCAAACCCGTGAATGATGAAGCCCCGGCGATTGAAACGCTGGCTTCATTTTAAACCTAGAAGCGATCATCAGTGTTATTTACAGGCTGACGCACATTAAATATATATTGTTTTTAATTACATACTCCTACAAATCCCTCGCTTAAGCAGATAGAGCATCACAACGAATTACATGGTCCTAGATATCGGCTTCACGTCTCAGTCCAGGAAGTACGCCACTGGACTCGGAACCCGATGAACTATTCCTTGTTGATTTCGAACGATCATCGTCACTTTTCTCGTTATGTGATGACCCAGTAGACGAGTCAGATGAACCTTCTCGGTCGGAGGCATGATCGGGCAAGGCCACGAGAGCAAGGTCATCTAATTGCTGGTCCTGCCAACGACGTCTTTGTTCGGCATAGTCGTCATCGCCAGATGTCGATCCGACGTCATAGCTCGTTGCGCTGACAGACCACACGGGGCTCGACGGAGCCACCTGAAGCTTGGGTTTGGACTCCAAGATTTGCCTCGGAATGTGTGCGAACAGTTCAAATTCTGGATAGTCCCTACTTATTTCCGATCGTTCTTGGTCAAGACAAGTCAGGGCCCCTGATGCAACCAGTCCATCTTCCAGCCTGTCCAAGCTTTCGTCATCGTCGTCGTCAATCACGAAATCTGTTTCTCGTGGCTTCGCGCCTAGTCTGCTCATGTTCAAGAAAGGCTGATGAGCCCGAACAAAGTTGCTACCGAAACTCTTGTCACTGTAAGAAAACCCATCCAATGAACCTGTCTCCATTTGCCGTGCTTGCTCATCTTCTCGTTTTCGGCGGAGATGAAGGGCTGCTGGCTTGATGCCACCCGAAACAGTGGACGGTACAGAGCTGCCAGAAACAGAAGCTGAGCCTCTGGAACCAGAAAGCGAACCCATAGCTGTTTTGATGCTCTTTCGAAACTCTCTCCTTGATATGAATACCACACACACGAGAGCGAAGAACATGACAGCTCCACTGGCCAGCGCGGCATAAAGAACTGTGTGACTATTCGTTTGTTTGCTTTTGAAGGGCTTACAAAAGGCTGATATTTATCTCCCGTTTCACTGCGGGGATGTTTTCCGGTAAAGTAGTGAACAGCTGAGCATCCTTGATCTTGAGGCCTTTTGCGCTCAAACGACGTTGCAATCGCATGAGATGGGTTCCCGAAAAGAATCGTTCGACTAGCTTGGTTGCCTTATCTCTAGAAAATGCAGCAATCTCGTCCATGCTGTAGCTTGCGACATAAAAGACAACATCCACGTCAAAGTACATGGTCATGAGGGGATGCCCATCTACCGATTGAAGGTGGTCATACTCATGAAAAAAGATGAGAGATAACTCAAAGCTTTCCAAAGCGTCGCCTCCATACGTGGTCATATAGGTTCGCATAAGAGATTCGGTGGACTCAAATATAATCTGTTCTGATTGCTGAGGGTCAAAGTCTCCTTTCAGTTGAATTGTTCTTGATTCAGCAACAACTGTAGCCTTTTGCAGAATGGGTCGGTCAATTCCTTCCTCGTCTTCTTCTTGTATTGCCGAGAGAGTAGTCGATGCAGTCGGACTTGAAGTCGGTGACGGTTTGGGCGCTTTTGAGTCGCCCTTGCGTCTGGCTTCCGTTGCAACTGTTGGGGATGGCGTGGCACTACTGTCTCTTGGACTTCGTTTTCCGAGCGGTTGAAACTTGGAATCGGTCGTCACTTCGTTCTCCTCAAAGCTATCGCCTACAAAGATGGGGAAAATGACTTTCCATGGTGCTTACGCCCTGTGCTTGGAGGTGGCAAATCGTGAAACACTCCATTCGCATTCGAGGTCGCCCAAGTGGCCGCAAATATCGCGAACCACCAGGTGTAATTGAGTACTGCTTTCATGGTCTAATTATGAGTTTGTGCTTATTGAGTAGCTTTTGTTTACTTGTTTGATCGTCTATTCGTTTGTCTTTTCGCTTTCAAATGGATGTCATTTACCATGCTTTTTGGAAGGAACATGTCAATTTGCAGTTACGACGAGCAACTTTCTTCCAAAAATGTGAGACGGGCGACCGTTGGCCGTTGAGGGTGCAACGAAGAACATCGTGCATCGAATTCATCCGTGAGTAAAGAACGTGTTTAAGTACCGCAGCGACTACGAAGCCATGATCAAAAAGGAAGACAAAGGAACACAAAACAAAAATGGCCCGAGCAAAAATATAGTCTCATCATCTTTCACGATGAAAGTGGCGCTTGACACCCTTTTGAACAGACAACCTCTGCAGAGAGACATTCATTAATATACATGCTTGAACTATTACAGATCATTGCTGCTTAATATAATTTCTACTAGTCACGATCGTCATGTCATCCTTTTCACATAGCAGTAAGAACGATGAGAATAAGGCTATTGCCTCGAGCGAAACGAACGAGCGGAGCGGAGAAGAGCTACGCTCCTTGTCGAAAATGGAAATTTGGAATTTGACCCTTTCTCTGTTTGCTTGGGCCTGTACCGTGTCAAATGTAACGTTAGGTAAATCCGCACTAGCGTGTGTATTTAAACAAAGCAAATCATTGCGGCGGAAGACTCAACCATCTCTTGATTCCTTGTAGTTGTTGGATCGAGCGCAGTCGTTGTTTTATCGATTGGAGGTGACGACAGCGCGTCATCGTTGCCATTGGGAGGATTCGTGATCGGTAGTGCCGCCGTAAGCTTGGCCATTACGCCATGGCTGTTTCGATTGTTTACGCGAAAGATGAGTTTCATTTGCGGACTCGCTCTTGGGTATCTTGGGACAATCATTAGTTGTATCTCGATTGTTACCGAGTCTCTGCCTCTGCTCGTGATCGGGAACTTTTTTTTGGAATGGCGACCGGAGTTGGCTTTTACTGGCGATTTACAGCGGTCGAATTGGTCCCTCCGCATTGGGCGGCTCGGGCTGTCACATTGGTTGTATCCGGAGGGTGTCTGGCGGCGTTTGCAGGACCCGAGTCGGCGCAAGCGACCAAGGATATGTTTGGCGATGATCTCGAGTATATGGGTGTATTCATGATGACAGCCGTCTTTGGTGTGCTCAATTTGCTCTTTACATTGTGCGTTCAATTTCCGGAACACACCAACCCGAAGACAAAGTCTTCCGTCGATGTGGACGATAAGAACGACGTTCCTACACTCACATCCATTCTCTGCTCAAGTGACTTTGTTCTTCCCGTCATTATATCGGGGCTGGCCTGGTCCATCATGGCCGTGCCCATGAGCGTCGTGCGGGTCGCCATGCATCAAGTCGGCTATTCAGTCCGACAGTCACTCACCGTCATTGAAATACACTTTTGGGAATGTACAGTCCTGGCTTTGTCGCTGGACCGCTGATCAAAGCATACGGACCCAAGAAGGTTTGTGCCATGGGTGGACTCATTTTGCCGTGTCGATCGTCTGCATGATGCTGGCAGAATCGGAACAAGATGGAACTATCGCACTTTGGTTGATCGGCCTTTTCGTTGTGGGTACAGGATGGAACTTTGCATTCACGGGTGCTACAGTGTGGACGGCAGAACTTTATCGCAAATCGCCCATGCACAAGGAAAAGTGCAAGCGGCAAACGACAGTTTGATGTTTTGTTTTCCGGTGCTTGGATTTTGGCATCCAGCTACATCTTCGAGGCTGGAGGAGTCAGATGGATGGATGGAGAACAATGAACTATGTTGTCGTGGGAATGTTATCTGTTTTATATGTGTGACGGGAGTGGGTTTACATCTTGATATTGCTGCCAAACGACATAATACTGACAGTGCCAACGTGGACAACGACGACGTGTAAGTAGCATAACGAAATCATAACGAGCTAACATCAAATATTTAAAAGCATTTATCTATCTTCGTTTCAGCAAAACTTGTTTTGAAATCTATTTATCGGCTTTCTTCGTTTTTCCACATCCAGTCAAAATTCTCTGGCCCTAGCAGCGAGTTCGCGAGACAGGCAGAGACAATAAGCAGGCCTCCGACTGCGTCGGAAGGAGAAAGAGACTGACCCAAAATATAGCAGCGAAGAGAGCCGCCCAAAGAGGTTCCGAAGCCAGTATTACGGAGGCCTCCGAAGGGTTGACGCGACCGAGAGCCATGAGTTCCACCCAAAAGGTCAATGAAGTCGAGATCAATCCCGTCCATACAATAGCCCCTGCAACTAAAGTCATTTCAGGATTGGACAGCAAGCCAGGCAGAGCAAGAGTGCTCTGCCAATCAGAATTAGCAAACATCCAGCCATCGACCAGTGACCAGACCATTGTCACAAAAGACGTCGTTGCAACCAAGGTAGCTGTAACGGGAAGAGCTTGGTCCGGCTCTTTCGCCAGCATCCGAGATGTCCAAAAGACCCTGTCCCAAACCCTACTGCTTGCGACAAGGCCATTAAATCACCTGAAGTTACGCTCAGAGACGCAGCATGCGCCGTATCCGCTGTCAGCTCGAGTGAACCAACACCAGCGATACACAAAAGGCGGCCAACCACGTTTGAGGCGAATCTTTCAGACCCATGGGCCTCTTATCAATGAAATACTCCAACAAGGGACACCAAAGCACAGTCGCAGACCCCAGAAACGATACGCGAGCGGGGTCGATTTCTACCAACGCCAGCGATTGCGTAATGTATCCAGCTGCTGTGAAGCAGCCGCACAGCACAGCCGGTAGTCGCAGAGCAGGTTTGAGACGGGGAACAAAAGGCGACAGTGCCAAGGCGGCCAGAACCATTCGTCCTGTGGTTGCCGCAGAAGCGGGTAGGCTTTCGTTCATGATGGACCCCAGAGGAAAATTGGTAGCGTAGGAAGCTGCGAGAAGAGCAAGGACGAGGCGAGGCCCCAAGTAGGAGGAAAGTATCTTTTCCCAAAGAGAGTCGTCGTTGCCTTCTTCATTGGGCGCCTCGACGTTCCGCAGTGTGGATCCTTGTTGGGTTTGAGAGGGTCGAGCGAGTCCATTGCTGTGTCCCAATACATTTTTCTCTGACACGGTCGGCGATCGGATGTAAGGACGAGCACGCGACGTTGTTCTTTGAGGGCGAAGGACTAATGTAAAGGCTTCACCCGGGGGCCGAGTGAAAACGCTGCGAGGAACGCGACACCCGGAAAAAGATTGTGCATCTTGTTTTCGAAAACCGAAGAGTGTTTCGGTGAGGAAGTGAAATGTTGCTCGTTCTCGACGATGACACAAAAGCGAAGGTTTGTGATGGGTATCTTTGCATGGAACAAAACGCCGCGATCGGCGATCGGCGGGCATCGGTGAAGGGAATACGGAATCTCAGAAGTCCAATTATTTTCTTGGGTACCGTTATTATGTCGTACTGGCACAAAAGCGTTATACTCGAAAACACGTTCCCTTTTCGGAGAAATGCGCGACAAAATAAATGACGATGACGAGCAGGTCGCTCGCTCATCACTCTCATTTTCATAAACATTCTCTTTCAAAATAGTTGCAATCACTCCTCACCACCATGGGTTTCTCCGTGTAAGTAATACAGCGAATAATTGACGAGAAAGATAGCTCTCACGTTATATTTTTCCTACAAAATGACAGTTTGTTAGATCCTCAAAATCGCGAAGTCGGTCAAAACTCGGCCTCGCCACGGGCCTTATGTTTACATTGCCGATAATAACGTACTATGTTAGTGAGCGATTTTTTGCAGACAAAGAACATCCCGACAATTGGGCAGCCCTGTCTGCAATTATTATGACAAACATCATTGTAGGAGGCTATTGCTATGCGGCGTACGTTGAAGACGCGGAGGAAAAAGCCGTCGAAGAGAAAAATGGAAAAGGCATACCACCACGAGTTGGAATATACAAAGAACGCACCGATTGAGCCAACAAGGCTTGAGAAAACAAGAGCTGCCAAGGCTGCTACTTTGCAAATCTTCCACCGATCAAATGATGTTCCTCTTCGAACACAGGATGTTTGGAGGATTGTGCCTGAAAACATCCCGCTTGTTGAGAGTAGCTTCGTTTACTTGATTAGCGACGATAATCATGATTTCTACTTGATTAAAATTATTTCTTGATCACTTGTCGTATTCGATTGAAAAACTGTTGCTGGCGACTCGATCACTACTGCGCAATTGCTTCCGCATCCGGACGATAATCAACTTTTCGCATCTGCTTGATTGCAACATAATTCTTCATCCGCTTGTAGCTTCCTCTTGCACCGCCGATTTGTGAATGCGGTCCGCCACGAGAAATCCTTTCACGACCGTGGCAAAGCAGGGATCCGCCTCAGTCGGGTCCTCGTAACTTCCCTGACCGCCTGGGCCGTGATTTCGAGTATTGTCTTGCATACTAATATAAAAGTCAGGACCACCGGGTCGTCCTGCATATCCTAAAGTGTATTTGACATGAGGATACTTCTCCGAGTACTCTTGGAAAAGGACATTTTCCAGCCCGCTTTCTTTGAAATGCTTCACCAAGCCAGCGTCCGGAGGGTAAGAAAGTTCGGAGCTGGTCCTCCTTGAATGACATGACCCGCATTTCGATGAAATGAACACCCATCGTACAGTCGACGCTCGACTTGATCGAGGAACCACAATACACTGTGAGGCATGTCTTGTTCGGATGCGAGTTCGATTATAATGCGGTCCGTCTCGGGGCCGTCTCCGAAAATGTTCGAACTCGGATCAAACGCCAATTCAATTTCCACGTAGTGAGGACCGGGACCGTATTTGTCGAGAAATGTATCTTTGGACCATTTCTGAAGAGTAGCCTTTATCTTTTGCTTGTATTTCAGTAAATTGTCAATTCGTTTCTGCATCTCTTCTGTGGTTTTCGTATTTCCGGTGCTGGTGCCGACGCCTGGAGTTTTCGTTCCAAATTTGACTTTTCCTCCGACAGCGCCACCAATCTACTATTTAAATTCATAAGTTGCGTTTCCTTTTCTTCTTCCGAATGATTCGAAAGATAAAAATACGTCCCAGCCCCTCCTAAAGCAGCCGAGCAAGCCAATGTAACTACCAAGAGAAGCGTCGTTCCTGCAGCACCTTGGGCTCCCCGTCGCTTCTTCTTTTCTGCCGACATGTTGCTGGAAGCGAGAGGAAGCGACAGATCTCGAGCTGGAGATTTGTTGCTGCTTCGGTGTTTGAGACGATCGGTCGTTTCCATTTTTTTGTTCCGTTTTATGATGAATGCTTCTATTTTCAAAAATAAATGGGGTCATCGTCGTTGCGTGCGAAGACTTTTTTCGTTTCAACCATCTGACGTCATACTAAGTTCGCAGCGGTAACCGAACCGTAGAGTTGAAACGACATTCCGTCTTTCCTTCTACCCGACCAATTGCAACCAACCAAAATCTTCCGATCTCGTCTCCTCGACGTTGACAATGAGCATCTCCACCGCAACTAGAGGATCGGTTGACAACAAAAAGAGCAGTGTAAAGCATCTTTCTTTTACATCTGTCTGATCTGTTATACTAACCATCTCTGTCGGGTGATTCAGAGGGTTTTAAATTCTCCTTGAAGCCTTTTCCTTGATCATGTTGGTGTTATTCGAGACTCCTGCTGGTTATTCCTTATTCAAGGTGAGTAGCGCTTCCCCGCTTTGCTCGGAAAAATCAAGATGTTCCAAATAATCTTTCGTGGCTCAATATTCCCTCTTCTCTTTTCTTCTCAAAACAATAGGTTTCCGACGCCAAAAGCTTGCCAAAACCGAACCCGATGATATCTTTGACACGTTCTTCGCGGACGAGAAGAAGGCTTCCAAAAGCATACAGCTGGTGAGTTTTCAGCCTTTGAAGACACCGCAGATGCTGTCACAGCGGCTACTTCGGCGATCGAAGGAAAGGTGAGCAAAACGCTCAAGTCCTTTCTCAAAAAGAAGCTGAAGAAATCAGCCGAATCGGCGTTGGCAGTTGCTGACAAGTCCATGGCTGTCTCGCTCAAAGAAAGTTCTGTCACGGAAAAGGGCGACTTGAAAATTGTCAGTGATAAGAAATCGCATGAGATCTTTCGAGGAATCCGTTGCTACATGGACAAGTTGCTCGGCAGCGGTGCCGATGGAAACGAGGGAGGCATTTCTCCCGATGACATGAAGGCCATGCAACTTGGTCTATCGCATTCCTTGTCCAGGTACAAATTGAAATTCTCTGCTGACAAGGTGGATACCATGGTCATTCAAGCGGTTGGCTTGCTAGATGAATTGGACAAAGAAATCAATACATACGCTATGCGTGTCAAAGAGTGGTATGGTTGGCACTTTCCCGAGCTACAGGCGCTTGTTCCGGACAACGCATCCTATAGTCAGCTAGTTTTGGCTTGCGGAATGAGACCCAGCTTCAAAGATCAGGATCTTTCCAGTATCCTGGAAGATGAAGCCCAGGAAGCAGCTGTCAAAGAGGCTGCTGAAATATCAATGGGAACTGAAATTGCTGACATGGATATTCTGAACATCTCCTCGTTGGCCAAGCAAGTTCTCAGCCTCACAGAATACAGATCTCAACTATATGAGTACTTGAAGAACCGAATGAATGCAATTGCCCCGAACTTGACAATTCTGGTAGGAGAGTTGGTAGGCGCGCGCCTTATTTCTCACGCTGGGAGCTTGATGAACCTAGCAAAGCAACCGGCTTCAACAGTACAGATTCTTGGTGCCGAGAAAGCGCTCTTCCGAGCACTCAAGACGAAACATGACACTCCAAAGTACGGTCTAATCTACCACGCATCACTAATTGGACAAGCCGCTCCGAAGCACAAAGGAAAGATCAGTCGTGTATTGGCTGCCAAGGCATCACTTGCCATTCGCGTTGACGCTTTGTCGGATGAAACTGCCGTAGCTGATACAACGATCGGATTTGAAGGTCGTGCGAAAGTTGAGGCACGATTACGTCAATTGGAAGGCGGCACTTTCGTCACCTCTACTTTGTCCGCCCAAAAGACTGCCAAATATGATGCAGTTGCAGCAAAGAGCGCAGCCACTGGCTCATCGTATAACGCTGCCAGTGATATCGCGATGGATATTGAGACACCTAAAAGGATAAGAAAGAAAAGAAGGAGAAGAAGCGCAGTCGAGAATCCATTGAATCGGCAGCAACCGAGGATGGCGAGAAATCTGCCAAGAAGTCAAAGAAGAGCAAAAAAGATAAGTTGGAAGATGCCGAAGCTGCAAACGGGGATGAAGACGAAAAGAAATCTGCCAAAAGGCGAAGAAAGAGAAAAGGAGAAAAGGAAATCGAAAGAGTAAAAGGAATGTGTCGATAAATGATATGTTATGCGGAATAACAATTAATAAGAACAAACACTGATTACAACATGATAAGGCAATGATAATAGCCGAGAGATTCGATCAGGTCGTATGATTGTAGAACAGATCTGGTTCAAGGTCGGATAGAAAGGCATCCTGGGGCTTGAAAGGCTTGTCCGAGTCCCTCAGTTTCGAAGGGATAAGTCGGTGCAATTGACATGCTAGACGACTCACAGTTGACACGAGGATGGTGTAAATCAATCATTACAGTAAAATATACAACTTCATGCTTTCAATTTGTATTCTAATAAAGTAATCTAACCTTCTTAGCAATTTCAATTTCGTTAAGCATATCCTAGGATCCATGGAAGCGAATACACAATCATAACTATTTCCCCAAAAGAGCTCTTCTTTTCGTTTCAGCTTTGGGTTTGACTTGACCTTGGACGTAGGTGGAATCCATGCGATTCATCATGGCAGCGTGCTTTGCTTCGTGCTCTTTCATCATGATATCGAGGTGGTTGACGGACGTGTCTTTGTATTTCTGCTTCATGTGAGCCTTGTCCATATTTCCATTGCGCCTCGCGTTGAGCAATGCCTGCTGTGCAGCCCACTGTTCATCGAGATGTTCTTTACCAGAACCAGAACCGTGAACAGGTTTAAAGTCGAAAAATCCCATCGACAAAGACGAAGTCGTGCTATGCTTCGCCTTGACGGGGAGAATCCCGCTGCAATGCAAAGGCTTGCAAGAATAACGAGCTCAGAGAAAAGGAGCGGCAATTTCATTTTGTTGGTGATTGAAAGTATAATAAGAGGGAGGTGTCGAGAAGCTCAACAAATAGCAAGAGCCACATCGACAGCAATAAAACTCAGTTTATTTTTGAAAGAATTTGAGAACTCATGACACCTTGTTATTGTGAAGAATAGTGTACTCGTGTGACACCAGAACAGTATCGGCGGGATAAAGCAAGGAACCAAATTCTTGTCGGACCATTCTTCCGTCAAATTTTTTAGCGACAGACTCGAACGGCCAATGCGAACCTCTTGTGCGAACCTTCGGCGGAGCGGGGAGTTTGAAGCGTCTCAAGTAAGCATGCGAGAAATGAATTAGCCATCAAGTCACTTCAATCTCCCCGCCGTTATTGTTGCGACGGTTCTTTCGTCGCCTTCGTTTTCTCTTCGAGAAGGACCCCATAAAACTGTTTCCAGGCGTTGAAATCCAGGTTCCGGCAAGCTTCCTCTTCGAACAACGTGAACCGCAAAGGCTAACGTGCAAATCAAAATCGCGAGAGAAAGAAACGCGACCTCTTGATTGGACGACCTATATTTTGTCGAAATTTCCGCCCGATCGGATTCGTCGCGAGCGATTTTCACCCCATTTGTAATCTTTTCCACCATGGCAATCGCAAAGGCCTGTCCAATGGCCATTGCTGTATCAGCACGACCATAATAGTGTTGATAGGTATCTCTCTCGACGGCGTCCGGATCCGTTTCCAGGACAACAAACTCGGCCGTCGGCACATAGGTCGTTGTGCGTCGCATGCGAGCAAGATTCACCACAGACTGTTGCATTTCTCGAAAATCCATTTCCTTCTTCATTGCATTTATTGTGCCCTGTCCACCAAGTTCTCCTACCAAAATAGGTACCCTTGTTTGATCTTTGTCCTCATTAACGCTAATAGAATCGTCAAATTGTCCTTGTAGTTTCTTAACGCAACCACGTCCTCCAAATCCGAATACCCGTGCCACCATACCAGTCCTTGATATCGTATCTAGCATGCTTGTATTCCGGACCGATAATCACATCCAGATTCTTCACAGCGTCCTTGATATTGGACAAGAGCCGAAACCACTGAAAGCCACCGGGTTCTTTTCCCAACGGCGGTCGAAAATCCTTTGCAATGACCGTCCACTCCATCCTGATTTAATCAATACTACAGGTTCATCAAAGAATTCACCCATGACGTGACCAAACTCGACTTCGGGGCCAAACAAGTTGGCATGCGCTCCAAAACCTTGAACAGTCAGGTTTCCGTGCAAAATGGTTTTCCCCGTTCGTGATCGTAATAGACAAAACGTCGTTCCGTGATTTCCAGTGAACACCATCGTCTTCCAACCAGTGTTGGTAACGATCCTTGGTCGCCTCTTGTGTGGCCAATTCGTGAAGATGCGGCATGGACGCGTAGCCCTCGATATTGTCGTCACCGGCTAAAATGAAAATGTGAACGAGCGGGCGATTCCACCAGCTTGCTTCTGACTTCTGGAGGATGCAGAGGAGAATCATTATGCATTTCAGTGTCAGATGTGGTATGCATACCGTCGTTTGTGTCCTTTTCTTCGTCGTCATAGTCATGGTCAACGAATAATTGTGACTTTTTGTGATTTTGCTGCAAGCGTTGCGTTATTGTCTCGTTAAGAACCTGTGAGACAAGAGAGCAGGATTTGTCGCCGACGGTATTACAGTAAGGTTACTGTTTGGTTTTGGTGCATGTGACGTCTGAAACGTGAAACGGTTGCTCTTTTTTTTTCTTCATTCAAGTTCAAAAACCAACAACAAGCAACAAACAACAAACAACACAAAGATAGAAATTGAATGAAATTGAACAAGAATGAATTACATACCAATATTTGAAAAGTTTGACGTCGACGAAAGACAACCCGACATCTATTTTCATGTCCCAATTTTAGGAACGATTGCTGTAGCATTGCCATACGCCACATTCTGGATCGAAAGCTTTGTCTTTCTCCTTTTGCAAGCCTGTATGAACGTGATAGTTGCCTCCGCACTCTATGTTCTTGTGTTTCGAAACGCAGGGACTTCTCAAGCCTACATTTTGGTTACGGATTGATATGTCCAGCGGTGCTTTACCTTCCGTTCGTCATTGTCCCCTTGTTGGACATTCAAAATGTGGCTCTCCTTCTCTGTCTGTGCGGAGGCATGCCAGCTGTCCTCTTCTTTCGGTGTTTAGAGACAATGCATGGTACGCTTCCTGTATTCGCCACAGAAAGTTTTTCAATTTCATTGCATACAACGCATTCACTCTGCAATTTACGTTTCATCCCGTGACGAACCAACCAAACAAGGTGACGCGATCGGAAGTGATCCGCCGTGTTGTCTTGTTCGTACGAGTATTTCTGGAATGTACTCTACTTTACAGCATATTATTACCGCGACAGTACGTGGTGTTTGACCGAAAGCCGATTCAGGCCGTAATTGATCTGTACCGTTGGCCGAACATTGCCAATAATTTTGTCATGGCACTCCTCACAAGCCGAATGCTGGAAGCTGGCTCGATTGGTCTTGGGATATTAGCGTCATTTTGTTTCGGTCTCAGTATGACAGAGTTCAACGACAATCCCTTGTTTGGCAGCACCAGTGTTTCCGACTTTTGGGGCAAACGATGGAACAAAATCATAGAAATGACGCTCCGACGAGGAGTCTATCGCCCTTTGAGGAACGCTGGCGTTTCAGCTTCTTCTGCCGCCTTTGCAACATTTCTTGCCAGTGGCATTTTGCATGAGTTTGAGCTCGTAATGATGACGCTCCGGGGCGGAACAGGATTAAAACCATATGTCCCGTCATTCGGACCCCAATTGTACTTTTTTGTCTGGAATGGTTTGATGCTGATGGGCGAGCACACTTTTGCGAAAACGCGCCTTTTGTATGGATGGGTAAACATCTTCCACAGCCACTGCAAACGTGCCTGATCTTGATGTTGGTCCTTCCAGTGTCTCATCTTTTACCAATGAATATATTGCCTCGGGCTTTTATTCCGATGCGGCAGTTGGTTTTCCTAAAATACACTATCAGTTGGGGCAGACGTCAGCGTAATAATAGATGAAAATTCAATAAGCGGACTTGTTACACGCTGTATGACTTTTGTTGACCCATAGCTTGTAAACTTGGTGACTCGACTGACTCCTCGACTTATCCTTTCGGTAGCCTTAAACCTTACTGCACAATACTGTAGAATGAATGACGGGATCGACGAACTGCGAGATCTCGACGCAGTCGACATTCGACATGGCATTTTCATTTTCGCGTTGACAATAACATTCGCTCTCGTGATCATCATCTCGATTTGTTTCGTCTTTTGAAATCGTCTTTCAGTAAGCAATCTATCACTCCTAATGAGCCGACTTGCAGTCGAGATCGGGCCTATAACAAAGGATAACATAGAGCATGTAAGTATTGTTTCGTTCTGTCTCTTTTTTCACTCTCTCGTATCGAAGAATAGAAATAATATAGTCTGCCCAAAATCACAAAACGTTTCGAAACAATTCTTTTCTTATCCTTGATCGTACACAGCTCCGACAAATCAACGGGGCATCGTTTCCGTCGTCTACAATCAGACTTACTATAATGACATTTTGAGTCAAGACGATGCCGATCAACTCAACAAATTTGCTTATTACAAAGGACAAATCATCGGAGCCATTTGTGCTGTTTTGCAGGAAATTTCCCTTCTGAACGCAAAGTGTACATTCGAACACTAGCTGTACTTGCCGTGTACCGTGGAAGAGGCGTTGGAAGTCAACTGGTCGATGAAACGATGCAATATTGCCAAAACAACTCGGCTGTTTCAGAGGTTTCCTTGCACGTGCACATTTCGAATCAAGACGCCATTGACTTTTACACGGGAAAGTTTGGTTTCACACAAGGTGAACTCGTTGAAAATTATTACACTAGGCGTATCGATCCACCACACTGCTATCTCTTGTACAAGAACCTCCGCTCGTGAGCTATAAAATTGAATGATATAATACACGTACCAGTTTGAAGGCCACCACCTCTGTTGCTTAGTTTAATTATCAATCTGTCTTTCTTAAGATCTCTATCTTGACTTTTCTGTGGCAAAAGTTTTCAAACGTTGCAACCCCAAAGCAAACTCCTGATCTGTCGCAGCCGTGAATACGCAACGAAAGAATCCGGGCTGTTCATTCTTCATGCTCAATCCTGGCGTCAAAAGAAGCCCATAGGTATGCACTAACTCCAGATAGAGCGCTCGTTCCTTTTCGGTGGCACTCATATTACTGTCGTTTGGCAGAAACTGTGAGAAATCGATCCAGACAAACAGTCCGGCTGTCGGTTTCAGATGAGGTATATTGAATTCATCCAGCACAGCTGTGACCTGTGAACTGCGATGCGCCAGACGATCATGATTCATGCGACGAAATGCGTGTACCCAAGACGCTCCACCGTCATGTTCATACTCCATGATCATCTTGGTCCACAACTGAGTCGTCGACGAGATGCAACACATGTCGTTCAGTTTTTGCATCGGCAAGACGATTTCTTCATTCTCCGTGTACGCGGCTCCCACGCGCAAACCAGACAACGCGAAATCTTTACTCAGCGCGTACACCCAATGAATGTAGGGCCCCAAGCCTTCTCCGTTCTTGTCCGCCAACGCCAGTGCCGACGCAAACCCTGATTCTTCTGGTTGAAAAACAGATCCTGCGTAAATTTCGTCACTAATGAGATGTACTTGTCGATCCCGACACCATTGAATGCATTCTTCCACAACGGCAGGTGGATAGCAAATACCCAGTGGATTGTTGGGATGGCTGATGAGCAATATCTTGGGAGCACTGTTCTGTTCGAGGCATCGCTCGTATGCGGCATCGAGTGCGGCACGATTCGGATAGTACATTTGTTCCGTCTGTTCTGTGTGATACGCTTGCGTCGTTACGGGTTCCACACGCAATCCGGCGCGCGCCACGAGATCAAATTCAAACGCGGCGTAATAAGGCGTGGGTATCAGGACAGACTCGCCCGCTTCGGCCAAGGTGAAGCAGAGATTCTCCAACACGGCGTTACAGCCTGCTCCGACAATGAGGTTTTCTCGTTTGAGCCGAGACTGTTTAAGATGAAGCAAGTCTTCAATGTAGGATGCCATGGTGGCAACAAAATCGGAACGACCCTGTGTCGGTTGGTAATAAATGGCATCGGCAGGAACATTGACTTTGAGATTGAGCGCCGGAACCAACCAGTCTTCCAACATGAGTGACTCGGCGACACCTAGTTGAAGCGCTCCGTTGGGATTGTCCTTGCTGTATTTGGCGACAGATCGTGCATCGGTGAGATAAGAAGGCAGTAAGCCTACGGCGTCTCTTCCGCGTGACGAGCTTAGCGACGATGATGCCAATCGTCGTGTGGCTGTGTTTAATGAAGGAGAAAGACTTCTTCTGACGACTGGAGTTGTGATCCTCATTCTTTCTCACAGGTTTATTGTTTACGGTTGTTTCTTTGTGTGTGATTTTGGCAATGTGCCAATAGATGAATGAATACAATGGGTGCACGACACAACCATCCATCACCGCGTCGCAAAACCGCGCCCCAAGTCGAAGTTCAATGGTGCCCCCAGCACGGTTTACAGATAGACATTTTAAGCGTTCTTGAGTCATTGTAAGACATTTATTTGGCAGTACCAAAACTGTTTTGGCACTAGAAAAATTGAAGACCGGTACTCCTTTGTGGAAAAAGTGTACGTCGAATTGCAATACCAAGTCTACAATTGGTTCCCGACTAAGGATAAGGAAAAGCGTAAACCAATCGGATTTTCTCCTCAACGCATCTCGCAACAACATGCAAATTTGCTGACAAAAACATTGAGCACCAATAGTTCATGTTTCAAGGCTAAGGAAACCCTTTCGTGCGATAGAGCTTATCTTACAAAGGCTGGGTTAGCTGTGACCCTTTGGTATTCTTGCACGCGCGGCAAAGCTGCACAATTTACGAAACAACAATGCAAATCCTTAATGCAATTGGTTGGCTGGGCCTCGTCTTGACATTCCTTCCTTCAAGTTTCAGCTTTCAACTGTCACGAGATCGATCGCGCAGTAATTCCGTAAAGCTTTCAATGATCTCGAACCTATTCAATATGGATAATAAAAAGTGAATTTGCCCTCGCTACCAAAAGACGTGAAAGAAGCCGTCTGCAAGTGTCGAGGGGCCACGCAAGAAGCTCTAAAAAACCGCATCAGTCGAATGGATATTGAGTTTCCTGTCGGAACGAAATTCAACGTAGAAAAGTCGGGTAGCAAGCAACAACAAAAGGGCACACCAACTTTGCAAGATTTTCAACGGTCCGATCGCGAATTGGCTCGTCTGTTTGTGGAAATGTTTCAGCCCGTCGGAGGAGAAAACATTGCGGTTGTCTTCAGAGACGATGATCAGGCAGACATGGCCAAGCAAGTTTGGAAAGGAGATTATTTTGCGGCTTCGCGTATCATGGCGTTGAATCGAAGCAATAGCAGGAAGCAAAATCGAGCGACCAAGTCCATGGGCTTTGCTGCGAAAATGGCAGCCGAAATCGAACAAGACCAGTCTGGTCCTTTCACATTGCCCGAAAATACAGAAGTCGCATTGTTTGTGAGTCCTGGTCCGAAAGAGCTGGTCGTCGTGGAAAAAATTTGCGAACAAGTTGGTGAAGGAACTCTAGTAGTGCTTCTGAACACTCGTTTGGCTTCTATTTCGAGCTTTGGATCCGCCTCAGCCACTACGCTCTTTACAAAAACGTTTGAACCGGTGTTTCATTTGGCTGCTGCGCCCCAAGATGCTGCTCCGAACTGTTTACTGCACAGGGCCTATCCAAACGACTGGGTGCTGGCTAGAAACCTGCCGTTGGTCCACCAAAATCCATTGGGACGTGGTCCAAGAAACCAACGCAAGAGGATTGCAGCTCGACATTCGAGTTTTCCGATGTGGAAAGAGGAGTGGAAAACGTAGTCGAGAATGTTGCAAGATGGTTAAAGTAACAATGAGCATTGCTCGGCAAGCGGTCGTTGTCTCTAGACTAGGCATACTTACAGTACAGATGTAGTCACGAAAGTAAACTTTACTCTTGTCTAAGAAATAAGGGACTACGTAAATTAATGTCACGAGATTTAGCCTTGGCTCGATGCTTTATATAAAAACCACGCACCACATTCTATCATCCTCTAAAGACAAACAGCTGATTTTGAAAACCGGCTTACACAGCGTAGTACAAGAACACAGCACTACACACCGGCACACATCTCAATAACCAACATCTTCAGCAAACGAATGAAAGGTAGCACATGACCGGGAAGACTCACTTCACATCAAACATTTACTGTCTCCAGCCGCCATCGCAGTAGCTGACGCAGACGTATTCACATCCATCGCCAGTTCCAAGGCCTCGGAACTTTCGACCGTACTTGCCGCTGGCGTTGGATCCGGAGGAGGTGGGGCAGATCTTCTCGTATTCGCAGCACTCTAATGAACCTTCGCTCTTGCTGGTTCCCTTACTGGCACCTTTACTGTCGCTCTTGCTACCGCCTTTGCTACCAGAGTCAGGGCAGAAGCAGTCACAGCTGCAGACGACATCATCGGCAGTGCAAGTGTCAGAGTGGCCCTTGCCCTTGCTGTGGCGACCCTTGCCGCCCTTACCCTTGCCTTTTCCGCCCTTACCCTTACCATGGCCTTTGCCGCTCTTCTTCAAGACACGGCCGCCACGCTTGCCGTAGTAATCATCGTCGGTAGAGTCATCATCTTCCACGGCAACGTAATCATCACCATCGTCATCATGTCCGCTCTCGTCGGCTAGGCAACATTCGCAATCACAGTCGCAGCCAGCGCCATCCGTGTAGGAGTGAGTGGGGAAGCAAACGTCAGTGGGGTGTCATCGTCTTCAACAATCATGGCATCATCGAACTCCGGGCATGGCTCAATGCAGACGTAACCGCAGCCGGATCCCTTGCTCGAGCCGCCATCGCACACGTAGGAGTACTTCAAGCAGCACTCGTCGTCATTGATAGAAGAGCCGCCCTTTCCTTTGCCTGTAGGAGGCATGACTGGGGAGTAATGGGTGGCTTGACCGGAGGAGCAACAGGTCGGGGACCGGAGCAGGCACCGGGACTGGGACGGGTGCAGGAGGTCGAACGGGAGGACTGACAGGAGCAGTTGGGATGACTTCGTCGCAGAAGTCAACGCACACGTAGTAGCACTCCTTGCCACTCTTGGATCCGTTGTACTCGCAGACCTCTTCGTATCCGCAGCACTCAATCTCGTCATCGGTGTGGTCGTCATCGTAGTAGCCGCCCTTTCCTTTGCCTTTACCCTTAGAGCCACCCTTACCCTTGGAACCGCCTTTACCTTTACCTCCAGAGGGAGCAGGAACAGGAGGAGTGACCGGAACCGTCGGAATGACCTCAGGAGTAGGAGGCGACACCGGAGGAGGAACCGGGGACGAACAGGAGGAGCGACCGGAACGGTCGGAATAACCTCGGGAGTAGGAGGCGACACCGGGGACGCACAGGAGGTGTGACCGGAACTGGGGAGGAATCGGAGGCTGCACAGGAGGTGTGACCGGAACGGTAGGAATGACCTCCGAGTCGGTGCCGGAACTGGGGAGGAGGAATCGGAGGCTGCACGGAGGTGTGACCGGAACGGTCGGAATAACCTCGGGAGTAGGAGGCGACACCGGGGACGCACAGGAGGTGTGACCGGAACGGTAGGAATGACCTCTGGAGTCGGTGCCGGAACTGGGGAGGAGGAATCGGAGGCTGCACGGGAGGTGTGACCGGAACGGTAGGAATGACCTCTGGAGTTGGTGCTGGCACCGGTGGCGGAGGATCGGAGGAGGCACGGGAGGAGTTACCGGAACGGTTGGGATAATCTCCGGAGTGGGTGCGGGCACCGGTGGAGTAGGAACCGGAGGTGGCACGGGAGGAGTTACCGGAACGGTTGGGATAATCTCCGAGTGGGTGCGGGCACCGGTGGAGTAGGAACCGGAGGTGGCACGGTAGGTACCGGCGGAGTAGGAACCGTAGGCGTGGGCACCGGAGGAGTAGGAACAGTAGGAATAATCTCCGGAGTCGGTGCGGGGCCGGCGGGGTCAACTCGAACTCGTATTCTTGCATGTCCTGGCAGAGTTCGTTGCTTGGAGGAGAAGCCTCGACTTCAACGGAGGCAACAAAGGAACCACCGTCGCAAATCGCAATGAGCTGCTTGAGTTCGAGAGATGTAGTCTGGCCAACGTCAAGGGGTTCAAGGCGATAAATGCCAAGAAGTCTTCAGTGATTCCGTTGAACGTAAAGTCAGCCTTGGAGATATTCATAATGACCGATCCAATGTTGAGATGTCCACCATGTACGAAAGAGTGTCGATGCAGTTGAGGTCACCGCATGCCTCGACTTGGAGCGAACCAAACCTGTCTTGAAGGTTGAGCGGAGCGTTGACACCCGTGTCAATGACGACGGACTGAAGTTCTGTGCGGTCAGCGGCAGCAAAGACAATACACTCGATCTTGTCAGGAGCACACCCCACCCGGGGCAGTGACGGTAACAATGTTCGAGTCAACAACATTCGTCACGACCGTCAGCATGGTACCATCTTCGAAACCGGCACACTGAATGATCACTTCCGTATCTGGGTTGAGCGGAGCGCTGTCTACACATTCGGCTTCCATTCCTTGCGAGTTTCCGGTAGCACTGCATGGCGTTCCGATGTAGGTGAGTGTTAGCGTGTCCATGTCTCCGCCTTCAAAGCACTGAAAGGTAGGAGGAACCTCAATTTCGGTACAGGGGTTACCGCCGCTGGTAAGGCAATCGAGCTCAACAGAGACCAGACAGCCAGGAGTTGCAGGGGCAGGAGTCGGAGGAGCGGGCTGAGGAGTCGGAGCGAGTTCGTTGCACGTGCAATCGCAAACCAGCTTATCACCGATCTCCTCACAGAAGCAGCATTCGCTCTCACAGGCACTGCAGTCCTGGAAGCAAGCTCCGCCTGGAGGGCATTTCTCGTAACAGCACGCAGGAAGAAGTGTCGTTCCGTTGTAGAGGGGAACGGTGTTCAATGAGCGGGTGCCGTTTTTTTTAGGTGTGCACTTTGGGGCGCTCTGTGCACTGACCAATGGCAGCGTCGACAGCAGCGTCAACAGCACTGATAAATACTTCATTGTGCAGGTCTCTTTCAATGCAAAGCAATGCAATGACAAATACCTTTCACACTCACACTCACGAAAACGTTATGCGTCGGTGAGTTTTGTGAAAGGATGGACGGAGCGGAGAGATCGTGTGAGATGATCTCATTCGAAAGCGGTAACCGGGCCGGCGACACGAACAGTGTAGCGGAGTGTTGCCCCGACTCAAACACTTAGGGCAAGTCCACGCAAAAAAATAGCACGGCACTCAACCAATCGCATTGGTGTTTTGTGGTTGATATGCTTGCGTCGTCATCGTTTGGCCACTGATGCCTAGTGTACTATGTAAGACGAATGTGACCATAGTACTTCTTGCGCACACCAACGCGAGCCGGTAGATAATCCAATTCAAATCTGGTGTAACACAGTGAAACAGTAGACGGTTTAAGACCGTAAGACTCCGAATAATTAACGAAAAAAAAAGCGTCCGTTTGAAAAAGGCGTCCGTTGTCGACCTCGAAAATATCAATACGACATTGGAATTTCCTAAATGGAAATTGCTGTATCCTTCACTCCAATCTAAGTGTTTGGAAGGTTGGAAATTTGAAAAAAAATAGATGCCTCGACCTTCTTTCTTGAATTTCTGTCAAATGAACTACGGTATTTTGACGTTCACTGCTTTGCAATGACAAGCAACACGAACTACTTTGGCTTATTTGCAGCAATGGATATACTCAGAATCAGAATAGTGCACTGCTAGAGTGCAGGGAATGCTTCGACAGCGACAAAGACAATGAAAGCACCGAAGCTCTGTCAATAAATGAAGCTCTGCGTTCTCGGGCATTCAGCACCCTGGCTTCATAAAGCGGTATAATGAGTAAAAAGGAATCTTTCGATTCCCTCATGATCTTGTTTTCCCAAGACCGCGATCCATCCGTTCAATCTCTGCACTCGAAAACCTCGGATACATCAGAAAAGCGTCGAAGCAACCACAGCAGCGAACGAAGGAAAGACATCACATCATTTACTCGCGATCCGCGTTGATTGATATGGACAATGTTCCGTCTCTTTCTGCTACTTCCGTGCCTTTTCTTACTTGGCACCTCCACGTCTCCTAGTTTCGGCTACGTGCACCGCGTGTCGGAACAAACAACCATCAAACGAAAACGTGCTCACCAATAAACAGCAATCAAAAGTGCCTAGTACAGAAGGAACCGGAAAACGGTCTCATTGCAGTGAAATAGATCATAAATGATAGAAAGAAAAGATCGATCCGCGACGGCAGGATATATGAGTCTCCTAATCGATTGCTTGCTCAGTGGGCTCTGTTTGCTTCAAGAGGACTGCAGCACGACATTCCAGTCATTACAGCTTTCGGACGTCGAAAAGGAATGTAGTCGAGAGAACGTTGCACGCCTTCCCGAAGAGGCGATAAAACAAAAAAAGCTACTAGTAGGTCTAAGTGTACTGCATTCTGTAAACTTTAATTTTGTCTAAGAAATAAGCAACTACGTAAATTAATGTCACGGACACTAGCCTGAGCGCGATGATTTATAAATAGTACAGTACAAGACCATGTACCACAATCCATCATCCGCCAAAGGAACACAGTTGATTTTGAAAACCGGCTTACACAGCGTAGTACAAGAACACAGCACTACACGCCGGCACACATCTCGATAACCAACACCTTCAGCCAACGAATGAAAGGTAGCACATGACGAAGAAGACTCACTTCACATCAAACATTTACTGTCTCCAGCCACCATCGCAGTAGCTGACGCAGACGTATTCACATCCATCGCCAGTTCCAAGGCCTCGGAACTTTCGGCCGTACTTGCCGCTGGATCCGGAGGAGGTGGGGCAGATCTTCTCGTATTCGCAGCACTCTAATGAACCTTCGCTCTTGCTGGCGCCCTTGCTACCAGAGTCAGGGCAGAAGCAGTCACAGCTGCAGACGACATCATCGGCAGTGCAAGTGTCAGGGTGGTGGTGTCCCTTACCCTTTCCTTTGCCCTTGCCGTGGTGAACCTTTCCGTGACCATGGCCATGGCCCTTGCCGCTCTTCTTCAAGACACGGCCGCCACGCTTGCCGTAATAACCATCATCGGCGGAGTCATCATCTTCCACGGCAACGTAATCATCACCATCGTCGTCGTGTCCGCTCTCGTCGGCTAGGCAACATTCGCAATCACAGTCACAGCCAGCGCCATCCGTGTAGGAGTGAGTGGGGAAGCAAACGTCAGTGGGGTGTCATCGTCTTCAACAATCATGGCATCATCGAACTCCGGGCATGGCTCAATGCAGACGTAACCGCAGCCAGATCCCTTGCCAGAGCCGCCATCGCACTCGTAGGAGTACTTCAAGCAGCACTCATCTGTAGGAGGCATGACCGGGGCGAAACAGGCGGTTTAACCGGAGGAGGAACCGGCGCAGGCACAGGAGGCTTGACGGGTGGAGATACAGGAGCAGTTGGAATGACTTCGTCGCAGAAGTCAACACACGTAGTAGCACTCTTGACCACTCTTGGATCCGTTGTACTCGCAGACCTCTTCGTATCCGCAGCACTCAATCTCGTCATCAGTGTGGTCGTCATCGTAGTAGCCGCCCTTTCCTTTACCTTCCCTTTGCCCTTCCCTTTGCCCTTAGAGCCGCCTTTGCCTTTGGATCCTCCTTTGCCTTTGGATCCTCCCTTGCCCTTGCTTCCAGTAGGAGCAGGAACAGGAGGAGTTACCGGAACGGTCGGAATGACCTCAGGAGTAGGAGGAGACACCGGAGTCGGAACAGGAGGACGCACAGGAGGAGTTACCGGAACGGTCGGAATGACCTCAGGAGTAGGAGGAGACACCGGAGTCGGAACAGGAGGACGCACAGGAGGAGTTACCGGAACGGTCGGAATGACCTCAGGAGTAGGAGGAGACACCGGAGTCGGAACAGGAGGACGCACAGGAGGAGTTACCGGAACGGTCGGAATGACCTCAGGAGTAGGAGGACACCGGAGGAGGACAGGAACAGGAACACAGGAGGAGTTACCGGAACAGTCAGAATGACCTCAGGAGTAGGAGGACACCGGAGGAAGGACAGAACGTGCTGGAACCGGAGGTCTCGGAGGAGGTGTCGGAAGACCTCGGGAGTAGGAGACACGGAGGTGGCACAGAACGGGTGCTGGAACCGGAGGTCTCGGAGGAGGTGTCGGAAGGACCTCGGGAGTAGGAGGAGACACCGGAGTAGGAACTGGTACAGGCACCGGAACAGGTGCTGGAACAGGAATGGGTGCCGGAACGGGCGCTGGTACAGGAGGAATAACGGGCGGAGGCGTCGGAATGACTTCGTTACACGTGCAATCACAAACCAGCTTATCATTGATCTCCTCACAGAAGCAGCATTCGCTCTCACAGGCACTGCAGTCCTGGAAGCAAGCTCCGCCTGGAGGGCATTTCTCGTAACAGCACGCAGGAAGAAGCGTCGTTCCGTTGTAAAGGGAACGGTGTTCAATCACGGCTGCGCCTTCTTCGGGGTGCACTTTGGGGCGCTCTGTGCACTGACTAATGACAGCGTCGACAGCAGTGTCAACAGCACTGATAAATACTTCATTGTGCTGGTCTCTCAATACAATGATAATACCTTCACGCAAAGAGGTTGGTGTCTGTGTTTGTAAAAAAATGAGGCAAAAAATGGTGTGAGAAATTTAATTCGAAAGCGGTATTCAGCTGCGATACAAATTGTACAACGGAGTCTTGGCCGACTCGAACACTTAGGGCAAGTCAACGCAAAAAATCGCATGGCACTAAAAAACTCGCACGGGGGCGAAATTTCAAGCAGAAGCCGAGAAAAGATGCACCATGGTGATGTTTGACGTGGTGCTTTGCGAATCAAGCTTGAATTGGACAATGTATGCAACCATTCGACTTTAAACGAAACAAAGACTTTCATTTGTTGCACTAGAGCACGCCCAGCCGTGTGGCCAGGTGGCGGTCACACCCCAGTCTTTCGAGAAGCTGTTTTTTCCGAATGTCGCTCCTCTCCAGAACACAATTATCCACTTCAAGGCAAACAAACATCACATATCTGAACAAGATGCGGGTATGTAATGCATGAGCCTCGTCGTGGATGAGGTTTCACGACCGACCGTAATCTGGTCAAACGTGCGCGGCCGAATCAACACGAAAATGTCCCTAGGTCACCTCTCCTAGATTCGTTGCGATGCTAATAATCCCATTACAAACTCGAAATAGCAAACTCTTTTCAACAACATGTTCATCGTTTTGATTGTCGTACCTTACTTTTGTCGCGAATTGATGAACAATTGCGAGAGAACAATTTTTATAATGAGTCCTCCGATTGCTTCCTTTGGTGGAAGACACCAAACTGCTGCGTTTGTTACGAATTCGTCCGCTAAGTAATTTTGCACAAGATTGGCTTGGGTGGCGAGCTGAATATTTGAAGATTGTTTGTCACATAGGGGTGCGCCATCGTTTCAAATTAATTAGCTATTAGATGTATGAATACTCATACTCTATGTATCTTTATTGTTATGGCGAACAAAAAATACAAAATTTTATTCCCACCGCACCACGACAAAAAAGTCCACGTTGATCGGCGGCAAAACAAGAGCCAGCCGTATACTGACGTAAGTACTTGGATATTTTTATTCTCTTGATAGTGCAGAATGTGTTCCGCTGGCGCACTGTCAGTTATTATGTTGAATCTATCTGTAGAACTGAACTGAAAAACAGCCAACGCACGGAGGTGCGCGGTGCGCAGTGCGCACAGTCATTTTCTTCTTTGCAAAATTTCCACACGAACGGTCGGCAGCGAGCCTGGCGCGAAGCGCGGCATCTTCGTGACAAAGGACAGTCGGGACGACGGACAGGTGTTGTCACCGTCAGGAAAACGTCATCACCCGACGAGACGCGGGCATGCGCGCGAGGGAAAAGGAAGTCCCACTTGGATTCGACCGCCAAAATTTTCTATCCACGATCCAGCGTTGCCCTCGGCTAACGCGTGGCCACCAATGAAATGCATTTTACGAAATGAATCCAGATTCTAGATTCCTGTCCCAACAAGCATGACGGACGACGGACTGTACTAAAGCCATAGTGGTAGCACGAGGGTCTCGCTTCTTGCGCCATGGGTCGAAGTTCGGCTAGCTAGACTGAGCAATGAGCTATGCATATTTTTATACTAGAACATGCTAAACACATGTGATGTTATGAAACAGCAACCATAATAGTACCAGGAAGACCAATGGATGGTAGATAGATTAAACATTCGGTTATTCTAAACTAAACCTGATATTTAATGACTCGCGATCACTGAAGATTTCAAAAGCAACCACATACTCTTTTCTCGCTTATTCAACTTACGACGTCGTAACATCCAAACTACTACTTTTTATCGCTATTACCAGATGCAAGAGCCTCCCGCTCAAGTCTCTTGACTTCTTCACGTTCTGCTGTCGCCCTTGCACCGTCTCGCTCGGCTTGCTGCTGCAGAAGAAACCACTTTTCTTTTGGTTCAACGAAGTAGCCTGATAGATTCTTAGCTTGAAATCGATTTCACGAAGAATCAGACGAATGTGAGTGTTTGTGTTCCATTCGTCCGGATCGTCCTCTGCCCATCGTTTTGATTCGTTTGAGCGGAGTTCCTTTAGTCGCAAAACACTCTGCCACCTCCAACTGGCTCGGTTGAAGACCATCTCGAATGTCGGCCCGATTCGCTGTTCTCTTGAGAGTTTTTTGCACGAGCGGAGCTTTGCTTTTGGCAGAACTCGAGCTGCGTCAACGCTTCGGGCAAGGGCAAGCCGGAAACCAAATTACAAACTAGATTCAATTTCCAGGGCGAGCCTCGAATATTCTTTCCTGGCCAACATAAGTTCGCATACGATCGAGACGGCGTTTCACAATATGAGGCTTGAGCTTTGGGTGTTTCTGCATATCAAAGGCGGCGAACCGACGGCCATCTTCGGTATGAATGATCTGTGGAACGGTAAGGGTGGGAGCTGGTGACGCTTCCGACGCTGATACCGTGCTTTGCGATCTTGTTGATGTTTTATTGTAAAGGCCAGCCAAAGGTACTGAAGAATGAAGATTTCTAGCGGATGATGCATTAAATCGTTGCAGGGAAGTAGACGACAATGCAGATCTCTTTGCGATTGCACCACACAATGGGAAGCTTCTGCCTTTAACGTCAAGCCTGCTAGTCTACGGCATAGGATCCCAGTTGTAGAAAATAAGGAAGACATGTTTGATTAAATAGGTTTTTATACATCCAAGGATGGAAGCATGCTCGACATGACTTATCGTTTTGTGCGGTCGCTGTTGTTGCTGTTGCTGTTTCCAAGGGGTTTACCCATATCCCTTGCTGCTTGCTGTTTCTGCCTGATCGTATGTACGTCGTAGGTCTACGTGGTCTGTCTACGGTCCATTTCCTACGAGAAACGCTCAGGAGATGATTCACGAGTTTGACGTGACTCGCAGAGAGAAGAGAAGACGGCAAAATCGGGCAAGAATTGCCTCCACCTCCACCACCATGATGGCCTTATTATTTCGCATTACAACAACGTGCAGGCGGACTTCCTTCCTTGTCGTTGTCACAATGTACGACTTTGCACTCAATGTATCCAATCGCCATTGTACTGTTTCTTTCACTACTTGCACCTACGAATGCTTGGGCTGTATGTAATGTTCCTTCTGCCCGCTTTGGGAAACGGCTAGCAGTCAGTACAAGCTCTGCTTCCGATGATAGATGGAAAACTGAAGAAACATGGCCACAGCAACAAATGAGAAGCTTGTGGGAAAGAGAGCCACAAAATAGTGACTTCACACGTGCGGCGAATGCTTCAAAGTCAAGGCTCTGTCCTTACGTCTACGGAAACAAAGGATAATAACATCGTGGATGAGATCATGCAGTTGATACCCTTCGATGTGAATACTACTTTGATATGCGAGTCTTCGCTTCGAGCGTTCTACGCTGGGAAATTTCCGAAAGCCGATCCATGTCTCAGAACGCCACCATCCACGCAACAGCGAAAGAAAATATCCTATCGACTTGATTTCGCTTACGATGGAACACAATTTGCCGGTTGGCAGAGACAACAAGATGCCAAGCGTGTGACTGTACAGGAATGCTTGGAGGACTACTTGTGCCGATTGACCGGAGAGGAAACAGTGGATGTTCGGGTTGCGGGGAGGACCGATTCAGGTGTTCATGCCTTTGGCCAGGTTGGTCGAGTTCGATTGCATCAGCCCCTGCTGCAACAAGATATCCATACAGACGATCTTTGTGTGTGGTCGATATCCGAGGTTTCGTCGGATTTTCATCCCTCCTTTGGTTCGAAAAGCAGATCTTACGTTTACATTATCGACGCATCTGCTCTAGACGACCTACTGCTACAAGATAGTTCAGGCGGAGGGGACTTCGAAATCTAGTGGTAAACAAGATGCTCTGGTACAGCTTGTGGAACAAATGAATGGAATACTAGATCCACTCGTGGAAAAGGAACTGGATTACGTTGCCTTTAGCTATGGACGAGTGAAAACAGAGACAACTCTTTGCAGCCTTTCTCATGCGCGTGCCAGGTTGGTGCGGGTTCAACGCGAAAACACGACAAGCCACTGGATCAATCAAAATCAGAATTTACAGTGGCCATTGAACTCACGGGAAATCGATTTCTTCGGAGAATGGTACGAATTCTAGTGTCGACTGCTTTGGAACTTGCGTTGTTTCCAAAGTCCCCGAAAACCAGTCTTTGGAAGTACTGCAATCGCGCGATCGATCACAATCTTCACCTCCAGCACCCGCCGCTGGTCTTGTTTTCATAGGCGCCGACTGCGATGTGTGATAATTATGTCTAGCTAATAATTCATTGCAATGCAGCTGAATATAGTTTGCACGTCTGAGGTGAATTTACATTTAGAATAAAGGAGGGGTCACGCAATGCTCAGATTAGAGCTTTGGTAGACGTTAGCCGCAGACCCACGACACTTGTTCAGGCCATACTATTAGTTCTTCGGCGTTCCACCGGATCGAAAATGTGGGTGCGGGGCTGAAACAAGTCGTTGGTTCACAAGCAGGAGTGTCTCATAATGTGTACTGTACCACAAAACACGAAACTGTTTGAACTGACTTTTCCAGAGACGGTTTTTTGTCTCTCCTTTTCATCTTGCGTTTTCGACAATGGCCAAAACCGATCTCTTGTCGACACTCTCTCTTGAGTCAACAACATTGCGCTTTGAGCATCGCAAAAGGTGAGAAGAAAAAGAAGAAATTTGTATTTTCGTTCCCGAGTCGTACGTCGTTCGTGTCCCGTTATCGGCGTCATCGCTCGTCAGTCTGTCGTCATTTAGCCCATGCATGCAAGTGCAATGACAAGGCGACAAGGTGACACCACTCGTGTCAGTGCGTTGACGCCGATGCTTACGTCATAACGGTACAGTGGACAGACAGTTCTTCTTTATTCACACGGAATTTGCCGAAGGTTCTTTTTCTTCGAATTCTCATCGAGCGGATTTCCGCGGAG